>JAHRHZ010000183.1:67404-90280 GCA_024137785.1 Ginglymostoma cirratum | reverse complement strand
ACGGAATCCCCAATTAACTTCAGTTGGAAGACTTCAGACAGTGGTCTTTCCCATTGCACTTTGGCAGAAACTGCCTCAAGCTTTAGTGTGCCCCTCAGCATGTAGTCCTGGACCTCGGAATGTGTCAACATCTCCTTGTTCTGGCTGACCAAAGGGTGCCCCTCACTGAGTTGATGGTCTTCCAGGCGCAGTCAGTGTTTGTCTCGGTATGTGTCCTGGGGAACAGACTGCAGTGCACAGAGTCCCGTGTCATGGAGCTGCTCCACTGTTTGAACCCTGACAAAAACTTTCTTGGGCTTATCTAATTCTGTCTTAAAAAGCCAATGGGCCTGATAGCAATAGGTGTCTGGTTGGTGTAGCAACAGTTGTTAGGTATGAGCCCCTCTCTTTTTGCTAGTTGCAGTAATAAAAAGACTTCACTAAAATTTGATCCTCATACTTTTCAGACTATGCTTTTGTACACATGGAGAAGGAGGAGGATGCAATGCAAGCGATTGCCAGTCTGGATAATCAGGAATTCAACGGGAACAAGCTCAGGGTGCAGCTCTCCCGGTCGACCTATGGAAAGTCTGGTGGGCAGCGGGATGTGTGCCAACGCTGTGGAAGGCAGGGTCACCAGGCCCGAGATTGCCACTCGGTGCGCTATAACCAGTATAGCCAGTACCAGTACCAGGCTCAATATTACCCCTCTTACTATTCATACTACGATTACGATTATGGCCACGGTTCCTATTACGACTATTATGAAGATTATCAGACCGCGGGTGCTGCCGCGGGTTATGTGCCACTTGAGTACGTGAGAGAGAGAAGCCCCAACCGCTTGGGCACATCCGTAGTAGGGGCCAACAACTGCACCCTATATGAGCGTACCCGCCTGTCACCACTCACCGTGCCAAAATATCAGACCGAGAAATACATAGACGATAGCATCAGCAGGTATGTATCTGCTCCAGACCAAACACCCGGGGAGTCAAAGGGGGACTGCAAGGCTTCTCAGTTGGGGGTTGATGGTGTTAGTGGTGGGGTGGGCAGTTCAGCCTAACCTACCGTTAATTTAACATGTCTCTCCATTTCCTCAGGGAATCACTAGCTGTCCCTTGAAGATTCTTACTTGGGCAGTGCCCTGGTTTTGGAGGGGTCATGTCAG
Source organism: Ginglymostoma cirratum (assembly GCA_024137785.1). Lineage (NCBI taxonomy): Eukaryota > Metazoa > Chordata > Chondrichthyes > Orectolobiformes > Ginglymostomatidae > Ginglymostoma > Ginglymostoma cirratum. Next base: position 89,133 of record JAHRHZ010000183.1, on the reverse strand, counting down.
CTCAGGCATCCTGCAGGCTCTGCAGTAAGTAACGCAGTTGCCCAGCACTGCCATGAAGCTATGTATGCAGTGTTGATGGGAGTGGAGACCACACTCTCTAATCATGGATGCTTTTGCCTTTTCTGGATTATATAATGGTGGAACCCTTCTGCGTGTCAACTGTGCAGTTCAGGGGATTTTTGGGGAATAATTGTGGGAATAATGTGTGCCCTTCATATCGAGCCATGCAAGCTGTGGCGAGACAACCAGCATCTCTGGTGCGGCTTCTAGAATCTTTTGTGGCTGAGGTTGTGTCTGGAGAGAATGTAGTGAGCTGTGTTAAGGGCAGTACCATTGTGAGATGAGTACACAAGCTGTGCTTTACCAGAGAACTAGAAGCTGCTGGACTGCATAAGGTTATAGCCCATGAAGTTAACACCCTGCTGGTCACTCTATGCAGTAAACCATGTTGGCTCATTAGATCTATCAGTTTGTCAAGTTGAGACTCCCTCATGCTGAAAACCATTCCCTATCTCCAGGTCTTAGAGGAGTAAAACAGATTTGTTTATATGGTACCAAGGATAAAATATTTCTGGTCAGAACAGCAAAGCTGCTGGGATTATTCTCCATTTAGCAGATAACTTTAATAGGGGCACGGGGAGCGGGGATTTGATCAAGGCTTTGATAAGTGAGGTGAGACTTAATTGGAGATTTGGCATAGACATGAGTGGCAAAAGCCTTCTCCTGGATTTTAAAAAGACAGCTGTGCGATAATTGAATCAAGACTGAGTTACTTTTGGTGAATGGAATAGGTTTTTTGCAGTCTGACTGCACATCGTCACTCGGAGACCACCATTCAGTTGTATCAAAAGTATCCCTCTTATTTCACAACCTCAAATGAGATTTGGACAGAGCTGCTCATGTTCGTCATTCCAGGGATTTCTGATTTTCATTCTTCAACACCACTACATTCCTGTTCCTCTGACAAAGCAATGACTATCTCCAACAAGAGATAATTTAACTGCTGCTCCTTGATATTCAATGCTGTTGCTGTCACTGAATCCCCTGCTATCAACGTCCTGGGGGTTACCATTGACCGGGAATTCAGTTGGACTTGCCATATAAACAGTGGCTACAAGAGCAGATCAGAGGCTAGGAATCCTGCAGCAAGTATCTTGCCACCTGACACACCAAAGCCTGCCCACTGTCTACAAGGCATAAGTCAAGAGTGTGAGGGAATATTCCCTACTTGCCAGGATGAGTGCAGCTTCAACAACGCTCAAGAAGCTTGACACCATCCAGGACAAAAGCAGCCTTGCTTGATTGACACCACGTCCACAATCTTGAGTGAACCATAATGCTATTGAACATCGGCCTCATGGGAAATTGTTTTTTTTTTTTTTGGAAACCTTCCACTTGCCCTGACTGTAGAAGTGTTTACAACTGCAAGATACTGTGAGGTGGATTGGGGGGTGGGGTGGTGTATGTGTGGCATGAGGTCCCTGTGGGTATATGCCTTTTCTGACCACCTTTATAAGGAAAGTACAGTATTTGTTGCTGAGACACTGGTAATTGATATTATGAACAGTTATGACTTTGGAGGGAGAAGGGGTGTAGTGTCAGTAAGCCTGTTTTATATTTGGTGCAGTATTGAGGCACCTCCTCGAGTAGAGTGTGAAGTTTATGGTTCCAGTATTTAGATATACCAATAAAAAGTTGACTTTCTGCCCGTCTTTTTTTTTATTGTGGGTGGGTGGGGTGCGGGTTCTTTGTGTCAAGAGCCTCTCATTACTGCACTTGACCCTTACAGCTTCGTGCTCTCCAGCATGCAAACCAGTCAGACAGCTGCAAAACTCTTTGCTTTGAGAATCAATCCTCTCTTTGCCCTAACACCTGCCACAAATACAATTCTGGGTTGCGTTCTCTTGGCATTTTTTTTTTGCCTTGAAATCTCCCCAAGGCAAGTGCTATTTCACAGACTTTGGGAGTAGGCAGGTAATTTGTACCCAAACGTGTGCCTGAGACGATTTCACTGACCCAGTGGTTACTTATCTCTGCCTACCTATTGTCTCTTCTGCATTCAAACAGGCTCAATGCATCAAATGTTTTGACCCTCCCTCCCATCTTCTCCAGTTATACAATCACACAGTTCTTTTAGAGGCTGTGAGACTGCAAAACATTCTGATAGTACTCTGCAGTAATAATGCCATCTGTTTGGTGTAATTCATAAATCCAATTAATTGATCATTGCTTGCAGTCTTGAATTCAACAGCTTAGGCGGTCTTGCAGCACATCAGTCAGTGAGATACTTTTGGGCTGTGATTGCTTAAAGCTTGGCAAAATGTGGTAGTTGGGTAACATGCAGCAAGCTTCCTGTTTTGGGTGCCGGTGAGCCCACAGAGCATGGGGAGCAGAAAGGTGGCAAGATGTCCTGTTCTGCTTTCTCTGAGAGAAAGATTGATCCTTTCTTTGCGGCAGGAACGCACATTTTAAAACTCATGCATGAAAGCCCTGTCCTGCTTCACCCTCACATGTCCCATGAGAGAATTAAAAACCCTATCCCTGACCCCCCTCATTTGGAGACCTAGCAGCTTGGAAAACGCCCTACCCCCACCTCGGTGAATGCATGAGCAACTTTTCCTTTCCGGCCAGCCCTGTATTGACATAATGTGCTTTTTCTCATAGGTATGATCAGTTTGACTACGATAATACTACCGACACCCGCTATGCCCAATGAACCGACGATATCCTCCTTCCTTCTCTTCCTCCTCCGCCGCCGCCGCTCTCCGAACAGAAGTTTGCTCTCTCGAGACGAATACACGACCCCGTGATCGCAGCACGACAGCACCGTGGCATTTAAAACAAAATTTATATCTCTTTTTCTCCAAAACAAAAAGATACATTCGCAGAGCCCTGCCTTGTGATCCATAGGTTCTGTAAACACACTTTAACGCTCTCTTTCTCACTGAATGTGATCGGATGTTACTCGTCAATTTTATTTTGGTTTTCTTCCAGCCAACCCGTCACCATTTTCCCCTCCTTTCCCTAGACACCAAAAAGAAACAACAAACCTCCCTTTGTACAGGTCCTATCCTCACCGAACACAGGTGCTTTTGCCCCCTCCCCGCGGTGAAGGCCACATTCCCTTAACGTTCTTCCAGTCCAATACTGCCTTTTAAAGAAGTGGGGAGCCTGTTCTGCTGTTTTCCCTTCCTTAAGGGACCGATGGCTGTGGTATTCAGTTCCACGATATCCAAGTACCACTTGTGATTTGACAGCAGGCTGCTTCTCTTGTGGGGAGCTGCTTTGGGTAGGGCCTGGTGTCCAACTCATGGATCGTGCAAAAACAGAGCTTGAGGGGTGGTGTGTATCAAGGCACTTGCCACCCTTCCTTATTTCAGCCCTCAAGTTGTAAATCACAGTGGCTGTAGGACCTGTGAAGCTGAATGGGCTCCCCCCCACTTTAAATAATCTTCACACTTAATTAACTGTACCGCCACTGTGAATCATCAACCACACAATTCAAAGCTGCTTTTCAGGCACTCTGTCTCAGACGGATGCTGCATTCCTGCACCTTGCTGCTCGGATTCATGCTGCCAAGGGATGCACAGGAGCAGACAGGCCGTCTCCTGCGTGGTTGTGCTTTCTTTCATTTTAGTCCTTTATCCTTCTGCAGCCTCGAGTCCGCTCACGGGCAGCGTGGCAGAGTGCGTGACCCGTAATTCACCGGCTGGCTTTACAGGTAATGGTCCAATTTTGCTGAGAAACCGGCTCTTCCCGCACCCCCCTTCCCCACCCCTCAAAAAAAAGTTCACTGCTAAATTTCACCACCAAAAGCAACGACATGCTGTCATTGGTGCCGTCGAACTTGAATGAAGAGGAAGCCAGGGTGGGGAGACTGGCAGGCATTTTGGTATTTTCCAGTGTTTGGCTTTTTGGACTTGCTGCACGAGGGCAGAATGTATGTTTCCAGGCAGATTGAGATTGGAAGACTGTGTGCGTATGTGTGTCTGTGACTGGGAATGTATGTTTCAAATGATTGCTGTGGCAACACTGCCAACATGGGATGATGATTGATTGAATTTCCTCCTGGGCGGTGTCAAAGTCGTGCAGAGTTCGTGTCTAAGGGCTAGCTGAAGACTCCTTGAAACGGGTATGTTTTTTTGGGGGGGGGGGCCATTAAGGACATGGTTCTATCATGATGTCACCTATAGTTGAACATTAAATTTACCCTAGGTATTATGGATGACCCTCCTGGGCAATGCCAATGGGGAACTGCCACTTGCACGAACATAACCAGTGTGATCTGGCATCTTGGGTGAGCATGGGTGGTGAAAGAGAAACAGCAAGATAGGGTTTTCTGTGGGCTGTTGGGTAGGGAGTGGATGGAAGAGTAGAAGAATTGGGGGGAGGTGAGTTTACATGTCTGATGTTACACAATTTAAAATGAGGTTTGTTTAATTTTCTTTAACTATGATAATGATTTAGTTTGTCATAATTGCCTACGCTAGAGAACCAGTGTCTGAAATTAGAGTTGGACAGGGGGTGGGGAGGGGTGTTTGTATCGTAACATGTAGTGAAATTCAATAAAATTAGTCTGAAATATCTTTGTGTCTGTCTTGACTTGATGTTCTCATACTTCAAGCTGTTTTGTCATCCACCTCCACCCTCAGAGGACTAGGTGACTTGGTATTGATTAAAAGAGAGCATTGCACTGCTGGAAAGGGGATATCCCAGAAGGCTTAAGAACAAAGTCAATGCAGTTATATTGCTTGGTGTAATCTATAAGCCACCAACTTGTCAGAAGGATGCAGAGGAACAATTCTGCAAGGCAATTCGGTCTAAAAGTTATGAGTAGTTATAATGAAGGTACTTCAAATATGGGTGATTTGTAGTAGTGTCGGGACAGAGGAATCGTTCTTGGAGTACGTTCAAGAGAACTTGCTATGTTGTCCAGCAAGATGTGGCAATCTTAGATTTCATTCTTGGGAATGATAATGGGCCAAATAGATTTTTAGTGAGAGAATATTTGGGGGATGGTGGTCACTGTATTGCAAGACTTAAGGTGATAATGGAAAAGGATCGTGAATAAGCCAGAGTAAGAATGACTAATTGAAAGAAAGCAAATATCCTTAGGATGATTGGAGTTGAGGGTGGGCAAGAAAGATGGTAGCTGAACAGTAGGCTACCTTCCAAGTAGAGATTTGTTCCTAGTCAAGGGACATTACCTTGAAAGGGAAAAGCAGAGCAAACAACAAATCCACAGATGTGGGGGTGCCAGTGTTCGACTGGGGCAGACAAGGTCAAAAATCACAAAACACCATGTTATTATCCAACAGGTTTATTTGAAGACACAAGCTTTCGGAGTCTCCTTTAGGTGTCAGTGAGAGAGGTGGCATCATATACAATTTATAAGCAAAAGACAAAACGGTCATAGAACTGATACTGTGTTGAACAAACGTAAGATGGCTATTAAATCTTAAATCAGTTAGAAAGGATTAATATGCAAATTTCTTTCAAGTCACTGCCCTGAGAAAAGTAAAGGGTTTATCAGTTCCCTCCATAAAGCAGAGGTGACATCCCAGGTCAGACAGTGCATTTTAGGTGCGAAGGTCGTGTTTAGAATCCGGCTGTGTATTAACTTGGAATCAGACTGGTTTTATTTCCAAAGTAGGAATTTATTAAATGTTGCTTTGAATGTCTACAAATTGTGTGCTTTTTGACTAAGATAAAATGTATCTGCAATTAAAAATTTGCAAATTCACCCCATAGATTTTTTACATGTTGCAGGGAGAGTGTGTGTGTGTGTGTGTGAGAGAGAGAGAGAGAGAGCGTATAGTGTACTGGGGTCACCTGTAGTGTGACATGATCCTGGTTGAGGCCATCATGGGTACCCAACTTGACCATCAGCCTCTGCTCGGCGATTCTGCATTGTTATGTACCTAGAAGTCTGCCTTGGAGGATGTTTACCCGAAGATCCGAGGCCAAATGTCCTTGATGGCTGAGTGTTCCCCCACTAGGATGGAACATCGATGTCTGATGATTGTTGCGTGGTGTCCATTCATACATTGTTGTAACGTCTGCATAGTTTTGCCAATATACTATGTCTCAGGGCATCCTTTCCTGCAACGTATAAGGTAGACAATGTTGGCCAAGTCAACTAAGTATCAGCTGTGCACGTGGTGTTTGGTGTTCCCTCGTGTGATGGTAGAATCCATGTCAATGATCTGACAACTTGCAGAGGTTTCCATGACAGGGTTATATGGTGTTGTGGTCAATGTTGTCCTGAAGGCTGGGTAGTTTGCCACGAACAGTGGTCTATTTAAGGTTCGGTGGTTGTTTGAAGGCGAGTAGTGAGGCGTAGGGAAGATCTTGGTGAGGTGCTCATTGTCATCGATGATGAATTGAAGGCTGTGAAGAACATGGTGTAGTTTCTCCACTCCCGGGAAGTACTGGATGACACAGGTTACCCTATCAGTTGTATCATGTGTCTGTCTTCTGAGGTCATTACGGTTTTTCGCTGTGGCACATTGAAACTGATGATCAATGAGTTGAGCATTGTATCCTGTTTTTATGAGGGTGTCCTTCAGCACCTTAGGTTTGTTCAACACTGCATCAGTTCTATGACCCTTTGATCTTTTGCCTATAAATTCTGTGTCTGATGCCACCTCTCTCACTGATATCTGAAGAAAGAGTAAGACTCAGAAAGCTTGTGTCTTCAAATAAACCTATTGGAATGTCGTGTGATTTTTGACCAAATCCACAGGTGACGAGAGGTAGAAATGATAAAGAAGAAAAGATGCATTTACTGGTATGTCAAGTTAAAGAGTACAGTTGACAGCCAGGCTGATTCAGAGGGGAAGTGAGAAATTAAATTTAAGACTGATGGAATTTCAAAACATTCTATAGGCCTAGTAAAAGGGTGGTGTACTTTGCGCCTGCTTTTACCAAAGAGGAAGATGTTATTACAAAAAAAGGGGAAATTTTGTAGGCAGGTTTAAAACTGCTACGGATAGAATATCCTTAATAGTTGAAAAGCCAGCAGGACCGAAGGAGGTGCATCCAAGGTTACAAGGGAAGTGACAATGGAAAATGCATAGGCATTGGTAATATTTTTCTAGTCTTCCTTAGACTCTAGTTGAATAGAAAATTACAAATGTAATGCCCTTGCTGAAAAAAGGATGTGAGGGTAGGCTAAGCAATTACAGACTAGTCAGTTTAACACTTAATTGGGAAATCTCTGGTAGTGAAAGCTCAGGACAACGTTAGCAGTCACATGGGTGACTGTAGGTTGATTAAGTCGCACCAACATGGTTATGAGTGTTGCTGTACACAGACATCTTGTTAAAGCCTTTTGTCTTGCAGTCAGCAATTTGCAAGAATACCTATGTAGAGATCCAAAGGTGTGCAGGTTAGGTTGAATGGCCATGCCAAATTGCTCATATTATCCAGGGATGTGCAGACTAGGTGGATTAGCCATGGGAAATACAGGGTTATAGAGATTGGGTAGCATAATCTTCAGAGGGATGGTGTGGACTCAATGGTTCGAAGGGCCTGTTTGCAGACTAGGGATTCTATGAGGCCAAACAACATTTGAACTGTAAGACGGGGTAGGGGTGCGGTTTGGTTGTTCGCAAAGTAGACTCTGGTAGAGGTGTTGCCATGGAGAATGCGGGAGATTCATGATGATTGACAATTAATTGCCAAGCTTTGCTTCAGACAGTTGAGTGATTGGTCAGGGTATCCCCTGAGAAATGAACCAGAGCAATACAGTCACCTATTTTGTTGGAGTTGAAACAGGGTGCAGTGCAGGTACATGTTTTTTGTTTGGACTTCTAAAAGCAGAGCCCTGGGTATTTACACATACGGCTTCTAGGACATGCAAAAGTACCACACACTGGGCCTTACTGATGATCCTGATGAGTGCAAGAGAAAACGCTTCAACGTAATGTGTTTCTTTTCAGCAATACTAGAGCTGTACTACCAAATGACTGCAAGCATGGATTTCTTCAGATAAAACTATGTTTAACTAATTAACTGGAACTTTTTCTAGCAGATAACAGGTTTGATTTAGGACATTGTTGTTGACGTGGACGTGTGGACCTCCAGAAGGCCGTCAATACAGTGGCATATAACAGATTTGTGAGCAAATGTTTTCCAATAGCAATTTTGTCATAGAGATGTACAGCACAGAAACAGACCCTTCAGTCCAACTTGTCCATGCTGACCAGATACCCTAAATTAATTTAGTCCCATTTGCCAGCATTTCACCCATATCTCTCTAAACCTTTCCTATTCAGATGCCTTTTAAATGTTGTAATTGTACCAGCCTCCACTGCTTCCTCTGGCAGCTCATTCCATATACATACCGCCGTCTGCGTGAAAAACTCACCCCTTAGGTTCCTTTTAAATCTTTCCCCTCTCACCTTAAAGGGACCAAAGAAAATGATCTCACCCCTAAAAGGATGGTGAATGAGAGGGCACAGGTTTTAAGTAAATCGGCTAAAGTGGTGTGAGGAAAACCTTATTGCACAGACAATGGTTGGGCCTAGAATGTGCTGTATGAGGGTGTGATTGAGGCATTCAAAAGGGAATCAGATGGTTATTTGTAAAGGATCATTGGCCAGATTTATGGGGAGAAAGCAAGAAAATGCACTAAGAAATAGTAGGAACTGCCGATGCTGGAGTCTGAGATAACAAGGTGTGGAGCTGGATGAACACAGCAGGCCAGGCAGCATCAGAGGAGCAGGAAAGCTGACCTTTCGGGTCTGGACCCTTCTTCAGAAATGGGGGAGGCGAAGGGGGCTCTAAAATAAATAGAAGGGGAGGCGATGGTAGAAGATGGATAGTGACCAACCTCCACCCCCACCCCCACTTCCTACCTACACTCACCTCACCTCTACTAGCCTCATCCCCGCCTCCTTGACCTGTCCATCTTCCCTCCCACCTACCCGCCCCTCTCTCCACACTGACCAACTCCCTACCCACACTCGCCTTTACTGGCTTCATCCCCGCCTCCTTGACCTGTCCGTCTTCTCTCCATCTATCTGCTCCACTATCCACTTTCTATCATTGCCTCCCCCTTTCTCCATTTATTTCAGAGCCCCCTTCCCCTCCCCCATTTCTGAAGAAGGGTCCAGACCCAAAACGTCAGTTTTCCTGCTCCTCTGATGCTGCCTGGCCTGTTGTGTTCATCCAGCTCCACACCTTGCCACTAAAAAATTGCTCTTTCAAGGAGCTGGCACAGTCACATTGATCCAAATGGCCTCCTCCTGCTCTGCAACAATTCTGTGATTCTCAAACTCAACCCACCTCAGTCCTCTTTTGCCTTTTTATTCTTCGAGCACACTGATTTTATCTGTTGGAATCGTCCCGGTCCCGAAGACTTATCTTGCTGGTGCAGAGCCACAGTATTGATCACGGCTTCCTTGACTGTCTCTGAGTGAGGAAGTTGTGGGTTTAAGCCCTGCTCCAGGCACCTGACCACAAAATGAAGGCTGACTCTTCCCTCTGTATTGCCCAGTCAGCGGGGTGTTCTTGTGGATTAGACGTGAAAATGTTTATTGAAGAAAAGATGTGAAATGGTTGATGCCAGTTTGCAGCCAGTTGACAGTGCCTTCACCAGCATGCACAGAAGTAGGGAGAAACCTCCAATGTTAAAATGAAAACCCCATTAGAATGATGTGCAGTTGTGTCTTATCATGATCTTTGATCCTCGTGTCCAACCACAGAAGAGCAAACAGTGATTTTGTATTTGAACGGATTTGTCAAGAGACTGCGCACGGAGAGTGTTTTGTTTTGCACTGTTTTCCAATAGCAATTTTGTCATAGAGATGTACAGCACAGGAACAGACCCTTCAGTCCAACTTGTCCGTGCTGACCAGATACCCTAAATTAATTTAGTCCCATTTGCCAGCATTTCACTCATATCCCTCTAAACCTTTCCAATTCATATACCCATTCAGATGCCTCTTAAATGTTGTAATTATACCAGCTTCTACTGCTTCCTTTGGCAGCTCATTCCAGATACATACATCCCTCTGCATGAAAAACTTACCCCTTAGGTCCCTTTTAAATCTTTCCCCTCTCACCTTAAACCTATGCCATCTAATTTTGGACCCCTCTACCCTAGGAAAAAGACCTTGGCTATTTACCCTATTGATGCCTCTCATTATTTTTTAACCTCTGTAAGGTCACCCCTTAGTCTGACGCTGCAGGGAAAATAGCCCCAGTCTATTCTGCCTCTACCTATAGATAAAACCCTCAAACCTTGTCAACATTCTTGTAAATCTTTTCTGCACCCTTTCAAGTTTCACAACATCTTTCTTACAACAGGGAGACCAGAATTGAATGCAATATTCCAAAAGTGGCCAAAACAATGTCCTGTACAGCTGCAACATGACCTCCCAACTCCTATACTCAATGTACCGACCAATAAAAGCAAATGTACCAGACACCTTCACTACCCTGTCTGCCTGTGACTCCACCTTCAAGGAACTCTGAACCTGCACTCCAAGGTCTCTTTGTTTGACACCGATCTCTAGGACCCTACCATTAAGTATATAAGTCCTGCCCTGATTTGCCTTACCAACTGCAACACCTCTCATTTATATAAATTAAACTCTACCTGCCACTTCTTTGCCCATCTGATCAAACTCCCATTGCAATGTGAGATAACCTTCTTCACCGCCCACTACGCCATTTATTTCGGTGTCGTCTGCGAACTTACTAACCATTCCTCCTCTATTCACAAAAGCCACAGGAAATAAGTGCATTTCACAAGAAAGTGAAACTAGAATAGGTGGGGCACTAAAGCAGAAAGAGAGGTAAGATTAATTGGGAATATCAACATGTGAGGGGACTGCGGGAATAGATTGGGTGAGATGTTAAAGGGTATGGGGAGAATGGGCAGAGTGAGATAGACTGAGTCAAATATTGGAGGATACAAGTACTGAGAAGCAGAATGGGATTAGACAGTGAATTATATAAGGGTGTGCAGAATGAGGGGAGAATATGATTAGATTCGGTGAGATATAAAGAGGCTGGACGTAAGGGGGGGAGCGGAATGGGTTTCATCCAGATGGCATTTAAGGGATGCAGGCAGTGAAGGGGATAGTGGATTAGGACATAGGACAGTACAGCACAGGAATGTGCCCTTCAGCCCACAAAGTTGTGCCGAACATGACACCAAATTAAACTAATCCCTTCTGCTTGCCCTTGGTCCATATCCCTCCATTTCTTGCATATTTATGTGCTTATCTAAAAGTCCTTTAGATGCCCCTATCGTATCTGCCTCCACCACCACTAGCAGTGTGTTCCAGGCTCCTACCACTTTCTGTGTAAAAAATGTGCCCCTCACATATCCTTTGAACTTCTCCCGTCTCACCTTAAATGCACGTCCCCTAGTATTAGACATTTCAACTCTGGGAAAAAGATGCTGACTGTCAACCCTAATTATACATCTCATAATTTTAGAGTTCTATCAAGTCTCCCCTCAGCCTCCACTGCTCCTGAGAAACCAACCTGAGTTTTTCTAGCTTCTCCTTGTAGCTTCTACCCACTAAACCAGGCAGCATCCTGGTAAACCTCTTCTGCACCCTCCAAAGCCTCCACATCCTTCCTATAATGTGGCGACCAGAAATGAACGCAAAACTCAAAAGTGTGGCCTAACCAAAGTCATATAAAGCTGCAACATGACATTCTGACTCTTGTACTCAATTTCTCAACCAAAAAAGACAAGAATGCCATATGGAGTTGAGCTCCAAGATCCTTCTGTGCATCAATGCTCTTCAGAGTCCTGCCATTTACTGTATACTTTTCCTCAAAATCTACTCTCCCAAAATGCAGCACCTCACATTTACCTGGATTAAACTCCATCTGCTGTTTCTCCATCATATCTGCAACTGATCTATATCCCGCTGTATCCTTTGACAACCTTCTACACGAGCCACAACTCCTCTGGCCTTTGTATCGTCTGCAAACTTACTAACCCATCTAGCTACATTTTCATCCAAGTCATTTATATATATCACAAACAGACAAGGAAGATATTAAAAGATTTGGAATGTGAGAGGAGAATAGCATTGGACCAGGTAGAATACCAAAGGGTGAATGGTTGAGTAGGGTTACACTGAGATATTAAAGGTGGAATAACTCTACAGAGGACAGTATCCTGTTACCAAGTCACCCATTATTTACACATGGACCATCCTCAACACAGAGTGAGCTGAGCCTGTGACACTCCTGTTTATATCTGTCAGCCAGGGCTCCCTGATTGGACCAGGTTAACAGCCCCGATCAGGGAACTCATATTCTATGAGGTCCACTCAACAGATTTTGTTACAAAAACGTGTAGGATGAGACTGGTTGGGACATTAAAGGATATGGGGCAGTGAGATAGCGGAATTAGGTGGGATAGGATATTAAACAATGTAAGGGTCTGAACATGATTACACTGGGTGGGATCTGAGAGGGTGCAGGGAGTGAGGGGAAGAGTGAATTTAGACTGGGTGAGTGATTAAAGAATGCAGGGAATAAAAGGGAGACTGAGAGAAATTTTAAAGAGCGCGGAAAATTAGAGGGTGGAATATTAAAGGGTGTGGAGATACAGGGGTGCAATATTAAAGAGTTGGAGAGTAAGAACGAGAATGGGATTAATCTGGCTGTGATATTAAAGGATGGGAGTGTGAGGCTAAGAGAAGGAATTACTGGGGTAGAATATATAAAAAAAATTGAGGGAGTGTTTTTCGACTTTTAACAATGGCAGGAGTTTCTGGCTGTAATTGAGGACACAATACAGAGGTTCATCCCAAAGAAAAGAAAGATTATCCGGGGGAGGATTAGACTGCCATGGCTGACAAAGGAAGTCAAGAAATGTATCAAAGAGAAAGAGACAGCCTATATAGTGGCCAAGAGCACTGGGAAATCAGAAGATTGGGAAGGGTACAAGAACCAACAGAGGATAACAAAGAGAGAAATAAGGAAGGAGAGGATCAAATACGAAGGTAGGCTAGCCATTAATATTAGAAATGATAGCAAAAGTTTCTTTCAATACATAAGAAACAAACGAGAGGCAAAAGTAGACATTGGGCCACTCCAAATTGATGCTGGAAGGCTAGTGATGGGAGATAAGGAAATAGCTGAAGAACTTAATAAGTATTTTGCGTCAGTCTTCACAGTGGAAGACATGAGTAATATCCCAACAGTTAAGGAGAGTCAGAGGTCAGAGTTGAGTATGGTAGGCATTACAAAAGAGAAAGTGCTAGAAAAGGTAAAAGGTATAAAAATTGATAAATCTTCTGGCCCCGATGGGCTACATCCTAGAGTTCTGAGGGAGGTGGCTGAGGAAATAGCGGAGGCGTTGGTTGTGATCTTTCAAAAGTCACTGGAGTCAGGGGAAGTCCCAGATGATTGGAAAATCGCTGTTGTAACCCCCTTGTTTAAGAAAGGATCAAGACAAAAGATGGAAAATTATAGGCCGATTAGCCTAACCTCAGTTGTTGGTAAAATTCTAGAATCCATCGTTAAGGATGAGATTTCTAAATTCTTGGAAGTGCAGGGTCGGATTAGAACAAGTCAGCATGGATTTAGTAAGGGGATGTCGTGCCTGACAAACCTGTTAGAATTCTTTAAAGAGGTAACATGTAGGTTAGACCAGGAAAACCCAGTGGATGTTACCTATCTAGACTTCCAAAAGGCCTTTGATAAGGTGCCTCACGGGAGGCTGCTGAGTAAGCCTCCATGGTGTTCGAGGTAAGTTACTGGCATGGATTGAGGATTGGCTGTCTGACAGAAGGCAGAGAGTTGGGATAAAAGGCTCTTTTTTGGAATAGCAATCGGTGACAAGTGGTGTCCTGCAGGGTCCTGTTGGGGCCGCAGCTGTTCACTTTATATATTAATGACCTGGATGAAGGGACTGGGGGCATTCTGGCGAAGTTTGCCGATGATACGAAGTTAAGTGGACAGGCAGGTAGTACGGAGGAGGTGGGGAGGCTGCAGAATGATTTAGACAGTTTAGGAGAGTGGTCCAGGAAATGGCTGATGAAATTCAACGTGAGCAAATGCGAGGTCTTGCACTTTGGAAAAAAGAATACAGGCATGGACTATTTTCTGAACGGTGAGAAAATTCATAAAGCCGAAGTACAAAGGGATCTGGGAGTGCTAGTCCAGGATTCTCTAAAGGTTAACTTGCAGGTTGAGTCCATGATTAAGAAAACAAATGTAATGTTGTCATTTATCTCAAGAGGGTTGGAATATAAAAGCAGCGATGTGCTTCTGAGACTTTATAAAGCTCTAGTTAGGCCCCATTTAGAATACTGTGTCCAATTTTGCCCCACACCTCAGGAAGGACATACTGGCACTGGAGCGTGTCCAACGGAGAATCACACGGATGATCCCTGGAATGGTAGGCCTAACATACGATGAACGGCTGAGGATCCTGGGATTGTGTTCATTAGAGTTTAGAAGGTTGAGGGGAGATCTGATAGAAACTTACAAGATAATGCATGGCTTAGAAAGGGTGGACACTGGGAAGTTGTTTCCGTTAGGTGGGGATACTAGGACCCGTGGGCACAGCCTTAGAATTAGAGGGGGTCGATTTCGAACGGAAATGAGGAGACATTTCTTCAGCCAGAGAGCGGTGGGCCTGTGGAATTCATTGCCACGGAGCGCAGTGGAGGCTGGAACATTGAATGTCTTCAAGGCAGAGATCGATAAATTCTTGATCTCGCAAGGAATCAAGGGCTACGGGGAGAGTGCGGGTAAGTGGAGTTGAAATGCCCATCAGCCATGATTAAATGGCGGAGTGGACTCGATGGGCCGAATGGCCTTACTTCCACTCCTATGTCTTATGGTCTTGTGGATTCTGAGATATAAGGGGCTGTGGGATTGACAAAATGGGTTTTGGGAAAGAACATCAGTAATTTGGTGGGCTGGTTGTAGAATTGGGTCAGTGAGCAGCACCCTCAGGAGACCATGAAAGATTCAAAGTTTTTTTTAGGGTTCAAATGGCTCAGTGGTAATGACCCTAACTCTGAACCAGCAGGGCCCTGTTCATGTCCCACCTTCTCTTGGAGGTATGTAATCTAGCTCACAGGATCAAGAGTAGCCATTCATTGAGTCATAGTGATGTACAGCACAGAATCAGACCTTTCAGTCCAATTAGTCCATTCCAGCCAGATATCCTAAATTAATCTGGTCCCATTTGCCAGCATTTGGCCCATATGCCTCTAAACCCTTCCTGTTCATGTGCCCAGCCAGATGCCTTTTAAATGTTGTCATTGTACCCGCCTCCACCGGCAGTTCATTCCACAGAATTTCTCGTATAAATCGGAAACAGAAATTGCCTGAAAAGCTCACGATGTCTCTGAGCAGGGTTGGTTCGAAAAACACCCAAGTATTTGACTGTTTTTTTTCCAAAGAGTCTCAACTTGTTCAAAACTTGAAAATTTTATACGTGCCTGTGTTTCTGGAATGCAGTTGCAGAGACTGAAATAAAAATGCATGGCCTGTTTTAACGGTGAGGGTTTTCAGAAGCAGGAGATAAGTTGAGAGTCAGAAGCCGGAAGGGATTTACGACTGGGTCAAGTGGATTATTCAACATGGCAGCAAGTAGAAGCAAGGTAGCAGGCTGTTTGTGAAAGGCAATGTTTGAGCGTGAAGTGTTTAATCTTTGTATGAAATTGAAGGATACTGTTCGTCTCTGTTGCAGTACGAAGTGCCTGTAATTGCTAAAACTGCACGCACTTTGTCTCGGTTTACAACGCAGCCCTCTCTTGACACAGGGGGTTAGAATATTTAAAGTCGCCCCTATGTTGTTATTACATTTCGTAATTTCAGTGTTTTTTGTTTGTTTCCTTCTCCGGGGTTGGTTTTGAGGAGGGAGGAAGGGACTGCTTACTGGGGAGAAAAGAACGCTTCAGTCTCTTTACAAATGGGAGAAGGTTTCAGAGAAATAGACGCCGAGTCATCGTTCGCTTAGGGAGTCAGGGACAGTCATTTTTGTAAGTGAGTTGGGTTATATCAAGGTAACCGCTGGTGTGCTGCACTGCCGAAGGCGCACTCCTCGTTTTGGGGGTGAAGTGGGCTGGGTATGCAGAGGACCTTGCTTTGGAACAGCTTGCTGTTTGTGGGATCTTGCTGTGCGCAAAATAGCTGCCGCGTTCCGCCATGCCTTTCGCTGGCTGCAAGGCATTTTAGGACGTCCACCCCTCCTTCCCCCCACCCCCCGGGGTGGCGAGAGGTACTATATAAATGCAACTGGCATCTCGGGGGTGGCTCTAATAAGCCCTTGACTTCCCTCCGTCGCGACCGAGCCCCAGAGCTTTCCGCTGTCTTTTCAAGCCCCTTGTTCGCCCGGTCTGGATGGCACCAAGCGGCCTCATGTCAACCCCGCCCCCCCCCCCCGCAGCTGTTCGACTGCAAAAGGCGTCACTGATCCGTGCAGGCTGGCGTAGGCGAGCTAAGCAAAGGGGAGCCATCACTGGGCTATCACCTGTTCCTTGCGGGCTGGCGACAGATGAGAACGGCTGGGTTTTTTATGGAGGGGCCGGGGGCAAGCTGTGATAGACACCTCCACAGAATTGTCGGGCACGAAGTAAAATGGAGAAACAGCACATTCCTGGTTCTGATCACACTGTTAAGGAAAATGAGCCGGCACGCACCTGCAGAGCTGGGCCTGAATAGCCACGCAGTGATGCCTTACGCAGTCGAACGGCCACCACCAAGTTTTGCTAACGGCTGACTGGAGGTCACACGTAGGGGTGGAATCCTGTGCAAGTTATCTTGTTAGGAAGAGAAACGGTCAAATTAGGTTTTATTGTGTATTCTGTTGTGTCATTTGATAGAGTCTCTGGCTATGTGTCTTTAGTTCCCTGGACGTAAACCTTGCATGCCCTCACACTTTCCTTGTAACCTTGATCCCTTCCTCGATCGATATTTAGCCCTCACCATACACCAACTCCTGCCCTGTTCACCCATTGTGCTCTTAGATCCATGTTCACTCCCAATTCAGGAGCCCTTTTTAAAAATTTTATTCAGTTGTGGGATGTAGGTGTCACTGGCTGTGCCCAGCATTTATTGCCTGTCCCTGGTTGCCCCCTTGAGAAGGTGGTGGTGAGCTGCCTTGTTGAACCGCTGCAGTCCACCTGCTGTGGGTTGTCCCACAATCCCATGAGGGAGGGAATTCCAGGATTTTGACCCAGTTGACAGTGAAGGAATTGTGATATATTTCCAAGTCGGGATGGTGAGGGGCTCGGAGGGGAACTTGCAGGCGTTGGTGTTACCATGTATCTGCTCCCCTCGTCCTTCAGTATGGAAGTGGTCGTGGGGTTGGAAGGCGCTGTGTGAGGGTTTTTGGTAAATTTCTGCAGTGCACCTTGTAGATGGTACACACTGCTGCCCCTAAGTGGTGGAGGGAGTGGGATGTTTGTGGATGTGGTGCTAATCAAGTGGGAGCTACTTTGTCCTGGGTGGTGTCTAGTTTCTTGAGTGTTGTTGGAGCTGCCCCCATCCAGGGGCAAGTGGGGAGTATTCCATCACACTCCTGACTTGTGCCTTTTGAATTTAAAGACCTCATCCTCATTTTCAAATCCCTCCCAGGCCTTTTCCAACCCACACAACCCTCTGAGATACCTCAGTGTTTCTCCAGTTCCAGCCTCTTGAGCAAACCCCATTTACCATTGCCCTATCTTTGGCGGTGGCTGTAACTTCAGCCACCTGGGGGACCCTAAGTTCTCGAATTCCCTCCCTAAACCTCACTACCTCTCTCTTCTTTTAAGACGCCCTATAAAACCTTTTGTTTTTGTTGACTAAATTTTTGAAGCATCGCTGCTCCTCATGAATTTAACTCTGCAGCTCAGGGCTTTCGCGTTGCCTGTCTGAAGAGTCTGGGGATGTTTTCCCACATTATAGGTGCTATATAAATGCAAGTTCTTCCGCTGTCTTTTGTTTTAAAATTTAGTTGGAGTTTGCAGTGCAGATGAGCTGTGAGAGTTGTGCCAATGCCATCCGAAGTGCCTTGACTGGGGTTAATGGTAAGTTTCGTCCTGAGATTGCAATCTTCCAATCTTTCATGAGTTAAAGCATCCTCTTCTCCCTGTGCTCTGATTCAGGAGGCTTGCGTCTCTCTGAGCTATCACTGAGGTGAGCCCTCAAGTGTTTGTACGTCTCTGTGCATCAGTGAAGATAGGAGTAGGCCTTTCAGCCTCTCGAGCCAATTCCACCATTCAATGAAAATGTGGCTGATCTGTGGCCTAACTCCGTATCCTTATGCTTGACAAAAATATAGCTGAGCACTTAGAAAACTGGAGGTATCTGGGAAGAGGCCGCGTGGTAGAGTCAAAAGGGAACTCCTGTTTAACTAAGACCCGCAATCCCATGTTTCCCATGGCTAGCCCACCTAGCCTCCACGTCCCTGGACACTATGGGACAATTTAGCGCAGCCAATCCACCCTAACCTGCACATGCCTGGACACTATGAGACAATTTAGCACGGCCATTCCACAATAACCTGGACACCTTTGCACTGTGGGAGGAAACCGGAGCACCCAGAGGGAAGCCACACAGATACAGGGAGAATGTGCAAACTCCACACAGACCGTCACTCAAGGGGGGAATCGAACCCAGGTCCCTGGCGCTGTGAGGCAGCAGCGCTAACCACCATGCCAGGTCACTCTACTTTTTCAAGGTGAAAGAGGGAGATTCTTGAATCTAAGGGGAAGGGAATCGAAGGCTATCGGGGGTAGCCGGGAACGTGGAATTTTGAAACACAAACAGACCGGTCATGGTTTTATTGAATGACAGTGCTGGCTGGACACTAATCCTGAAAGTTGCCTCTCTATTTTTCATGTTTGCATTTAGGAAAATAAGAGATGGCTTGATTGAAACACACAATAGCCAGAGGGGACCTTTTAAAAAATTTGTTCATTGGCTGTAGGCATTGCATTAGCATTTATTGCCCATCCCTAATTGCCCCTTAAACTGAGATGTTTACCTGTCCATTGCAGAGCGTAATTAAGAGGTGTGGCATCACATAGAGGCCACACTGGGGTAACGCTGGCAGATTTCCCTCTCTAAAGGGCATTAGATGGGTTTTTATAACAGGGTGTCGCCATTTGGCTGGCATTTTATTTTCAGACTTTTTTATCAAATTCAAATTTCAGCACCTGCCACGGTGGATTTGAACCCTTATCTCAGAACATTAGGCTGGGCCTCTGGATTGCTGCCCCAGTAGCATTACCATTATACTGCTGCCTTCCCCTGTGCGTGGGTGGAAAGGATTGTTTTCTTTGTGATTCTCAATCCACAAAAGGATTGTGGGAGAACTTTGAACGTAGGGTCTATGTTACAAAATATGCAGTCATCCGATTCAAACAGGGTGAAGGAGATTTTGTTTTAATCCCCGAGGTTTGAATGTGTCTGGAATGCTGTTCTGCAAAAGGTGGTGGATACAGAATCTTTGAATATTTTAAGGCAGAGGTATTTAGATTTGTGTTGAGCCAGGGGTTGAAAGGTTATAGGCAGGAATATAGAGCATCAGATCAGCCATGATCTTATTGGATAGCAGAGCAGGGGCTGAATGGCCTACTCCAGTTTGTATGTTCACTGTGTACGGTATTGAGAGTGTAACTCATTATGTGTGTGCGCCAATGTTTCAGTGTGTGTATGCCGTGGAAGAATTATATCTTATACATGCACATCACTGTGAATGGCTGCATGTGGGGAGAGAGAATGACATGGGGTGTGTGTGAAAATGTGTGTGAGAGATTGCATGTTTGTCAGTGTGGGTGTGTACATCATTCCCTGTGCAACTGAGCTAGATATTGAAAACAATAAAATGCTGGCGATCACAGTAGGTCAGGCAGCATCCATGGAGAGAGAGATAATAGGTACTGCAGATGCTGGAGAATCCGAGATAACAAGGTGCAGAGCTGGATGAACACAGCAGGCCAAGCAGCATCGTCGGAGCAGGAAAGCTTGACGTTTCGGGCCTAGACCCTTCATCAGAAATGGGGGAGGGGAAGGGGGTTCTGAAATAAATAGGGAGAGAGGGGGAGGCGGATAGAAGATGGATAGAGGAGAGGATAGGTGGAGAGGAGGCAGACAGGTCAAAGAGGCGGGGATGAAGCCAGTAAAGGTGAGTGTAGGTGGGGGGGTAGGGAGGAGATAGGTCAGTCCAGGGAGAACGGACAGGTCAAGGGGGCGGGATGAGGTTAGTAGACAGGAGATGGGGGTGGGGCTTGAGGTGGGAGGAGGGGATAGGTGAGAGGAAGGACAGGTTAGGGAGGTGGAGATGAGCTGGGCTGGTTTTGGGATGCGGTTGGGGGAGGGGAGATTTTGAAGCTTGTGAAATCCACATTGATGCCATTGGGCTGCAGGGTTCCCAGGCAGAATATGATTTGCTGTTCCTGCAGCCTTCGGGTGGCATCACTGTGGCATTGCAGGAGGCCCAGGATGGACAGTTCGTCTGAGGAATGGGAGGGGGAGTTGAAATGGTTCGCGACTGGGAGGTGCAGTTGTTTGTTGCGAACTGAGCGCAGGTGTTCTGCAAAGGGTGGAATTTCTGGAATACTCCTCCTCCCACCCACCTTCCTGCAAAAATGCCATCCCTTATTCCCAATTCCTTCGCCTCCGCCGCATCTGCTCCCAGGATGAGACATTCCACTCCTGTACATCTCAGATGTCCTCATTCTGCAAGGACCGCAGCTTCCCCCCCACAGTGGTCAAGAACGCTCTTGACTGTGTCTCCCGCATTTCCCGCAACTCATCCCTCACACCCCGTCCCCGCAATAAGAACCAAAAAAGAATCCCCCTCGTCCTCGCATACCACCCCACCAACCTCCGGATCCAACGCATCATCTCTGACACTTCTGCCATCTGCAATCCGACCCCACCACCAAAGACATTTTTCCCTCCCCACCCTTATCTGCTTTCTGGAGGGACCACTCCCTCCGCGACTCCCTTGTCCGCTCCACACTCCCCTCCAGCCCCACCACACAGCACTTTTCCCTGCAACTGCAGGAAGTGCTACACCTGCCCCCACACCACCTCCCTCACCCCAATCCCAGGCCCCAAGAAGACTTTCCACATCAGGCAGATGTTCACCTGCACATCTGCCAATGTGGTATACTGCATCCACTGTACCCGTTGTGGCTTCCTCTACATCGGGGAAACCAAGCGGAGGCTTGGGGACCGCTTTGCAGAACACCTACGCTCAGTTCGCAATAAACAACTGCACCTCCCAGTCGCGAACCATTTCAACTCCCCCTCCCATTCCTCAGACGACATGTCCATCCTTGGCCTCCTGCAATGCCACAGTGATGCCACCCGAAGGCTGCAGGAACAGCAAATCATATTCTGCCTGGGAACCCTGCAGCCCAATGGCATCAATGTGGATTTCACAAGCTTCAAAATCTCCCCTCCCCCAACCGCATCCCAAAACCAGCCCAGCTCATCTCCGCCTCCCTAACCTGTCCTTCCTGTCACCTATCCCCTCCTCCCACCTCAAGCCCCACCCCCATCTCCTATTTACTAACCTCATCCCGCCCCCCCTCCTTGACCTGTCCGTCCTCCCTGGACTGACCTATCTCCTCCCTACCCCCCCCACCTACACTCACCTTTACTGGCTCCATCCCCGCCTCTTCGACTTGTCTGCCTCCTCTCCACCTATCCTCTCCTCTATCCGTCTTCTATCCGCCTCCCCCTTTCTCCCTATTTATTTCAGAACCCTCTTCCCCTCCCCCATTTCTGATG
>JAHRHZ010000183.1:45614-65840 GCA_024137785.1 Ginglymostoma cirratum | reverse complement strand
CCAGGCTGAATATGATTTGCTGTTCCTGCAGCCTTCGGGTGGCATCAATGTGGATTTCACAAGCTTCAAAATCTCCCCTCCCCCAACCGCATCCCAAAACCAGCCCAGCTCATCTCCGCCTCCCTAACCTGTCCTTCCTGTCACCTATCCCCTCCTCCCACCTCAAGCCCCACCCCCATCTCCTATTTACTAACCTCATCCCGCCCCCCCTCCTTGACCTGTCCGTCCTCCCTGGACTGACCTATCTCCTCCCTACCCCCCCCACCTACACTCACCTTTACTGGCTCCATCCCCGCCTCTTCGACTTGTCTGCCTCCTCTCCACCTATCCTCTCCTCTATCCGTCTTCTATCCGCCTCCCCCTTTCTCCCTATTTATTTCAGAACCCTCTTCCCCTCCCCCATTTCTGATGAAGGGTCTAGGCCCGAAACGTCAAGCTTTCCTGCTCCGACGATGCTGCTTGGCCTGCTGTGTTCATCTAGCTCCGCACCTTGTTATCTCCATGGAGAGAGAGCAAGCTAACGATTCGAGTCCAGATGTCTCTTCATCAGAGCTCGCGTGAGGTGTGGAGGGGGCAACATTTATGCTGTAGTTTGTGGGGGGGGGGGGGGGGGAGGGGAGGGTGGTTTTGTAGGTTGGAGTGCTGATGGAGAAAGGATGTTGATAGGTCAGGTTTATTGATGGGAATGTGAGAATGGGCAGACCAATGGTGTGTCTCACTGCCAGACTGGAAAGAACAGACAGTCCCCACTGGAGTTGGTGGGGGGTTGGCAGCGAGGTCGGTTGGGTTGGGGGTGTCAAGTTTGGGTGGTCGGTGGGATCGGTTGGGCCGGGTCGTGTTGGGAGGGGTGGGGGGGCGGGTGGTAGGGTCAGGAGGGGGTGGTGGTTGGGGTGGGGGAGGGAGCGGGAGTGCAGAGGACATGATGATGAAGAATGTAACAAGCAAAGCTAAAAGCAAGGGAAGGAATGGGTTCACAATCTGAAGGTGTTGAACTCAACATTGAGCCCAGAAGGTTGTAAAGTGCCTAGTTTGAAGATGAGATGATGCTCCTCCAGTTTTCACTGCGTTTCGCCCGGGGGATGTGAGCAGCACTCGCTAGTCCCAGCATTTATCGCCCAGGACTAATTGTCATTGAGAACTTATTGGTGAGGCACCTTCATGAACCATGTCTGGGTCAATACGGTGTGGAGCTGGAGGAACGCGGCGGGTCCTGCTCTGTGGAGCTGGAGGAACGCGGCGGGTCCTGCCCTGTGGAGCTGGAGGAAGGTGGCAGACTCTCCTGCTCCTCTGATACTGCGTTCCTCCAGCTCCACACTGTATTGACTGTGACCCCAGCATCTGCAGTTCTTGCTGTCTCTGAGTGACTGAACCATGTGTGGTGTTGGGGGAACACAGTGCTGTCAGGAAGGGAGCCTGTCTCTGTGTGTGTGTATGTGTCTGTCTGTGCATCGGTGTAGGAGTATCATAATTCACCAAAATAATTGTTACTGGGCAACCTGGTACTACTTTGGCAGAGGGAGCGGGGTTCAAATGTCAGTGGGGGACAGGAGGCATATCAATAGCTGCAACCAGTCCATTCCCCCAGCTGCCCGTCTGGGTTTAGGACAGCTGTTATGAATGCTGTTGGCACAAAAGCTGTTCTCTTAATGACTTGCCTCTGATTACTTGCAGGAATCCAATCGGTGGATATTGATGTCAGCACAGAGCAGGTACTAATCGACACGACACTGACATCTGGGGAAGTGCAAGCGCTGATAGAGAGCACGGGCAGGCGGGCCGTGTTAAAAGGAATGGGCCCAACCACACTTAGTGAGTACCAGCAGCCAAGATCCCATACTGAGGCACCCGGCAGAGTGGTTAATGGGGGAAATTGTACAGGGAGCTTTACTCTGTATCTAACCCCGTGCTGTCCTGTCCTGGGAGTGTTTGATGGGGGACAGTGTAGAGAGAGCTTTACTCTGTATCTAACTGCGTGTTGTCCCTGGGAGTGTTTGTATGGCGGGACAATGTAGAGGGAGCTTTACTCTGTATCTAACTCCGTGTTGTCCCTGTCCTGGAATGTTTGATGGGGACAGTGTAGAGGGAACATTACTCTGTATCTGACTCGGTGCTGTGCCTGTCCTGGGAGTGTTTGACGGGGGACAGTGTAGAGAGAGCTTTACTTTCAGGTTAAAAAGGGCAGAGGGAGGCATGTAAACACTGCGGTGTTTCTCTGCAGAGGACCTGGGTGCTGCTGTGGCAATGCTGGGCCCAGAGGGCAACATCAAGGGCGCAGTGCGATTCCTGCAGCTTTCGGAGAAGCTGTGCCTCATCGAGGGAACGATCGATGGTCTGAAACCCGGCCTGCATGGGCTGCATGTGCATGAGTTCGGAGACCTGACCAACTCCTGCCTCAGGTAACCTGTTCCCCTGTGTCTGTGTGTGTGTGTGTCTGTGTGTGTGTGTGTCTGTGTGTGTGTGTGTGTGTGTGTGTCTCTGACTCAGGGAGATATTGGAGTGCAGCGCACAGAGATGGTGGAGGCACAATTCCTCTTCATCCCTTTTTCCTTCCTGTATTAATAGTCAGGCACCTAACATTTAGACCCCATTCAGTTCCTCAGCCTGGGCACTTGGTACTGCCAGCCTATTTGACCATGGTGTGAATCGCAACCAGACTCCTTTCTCAGGATATGGGTATTGCTGGCAAAACCTAACATGTTCCCCATTCCCTAACAGCCTCTTGAGAGCGTGATTCTATGTCAAGCTGGATCCAGGCCGGTTAGTATCTATTAATATTCAGTCTTGCGTAGTCATAGAGTCATACAACACGGAAACTGTCCCTTCAGGCCAACCAGTCCATGCTGAACATAATCCTAAACTAAGCTAGTCCCACCTGCCCACTCCTGGCCCATATTCCTCCAAACCTTTCCCTATTCATGCACTTATCCAAATGTCTTTTAAATGTTGTAAATGTACCCACATCCACCACTTCCTCTGGAAGTTCATTCCACACGCAAACCACCCTCTGTGTTTTTAAAACAAAAAAAATTGCCCCCATGTCTTTTTTTTAAACTCTGTCTCCTCTCACCTTAAAAATGTGCCCCTTAGTCTTGAAATCTCTCATCCTAGGGAAAAGACAACTACCATTAACCCATTGTGATTTTATAAACTTCTGTAAGGTCATCTCTCAACCTCCTACGCTCCAGTGAAAAAGGTCCCAGCCTATCTAGTCTTTTCTGAGAACTCAAACCTTGCATACCTGGCAACATCCTGGTAAATCTCTTCCAAACGCTCTCCAGCTTCATAATATCCTTCCTATAACTGGGTGACCAGAACTGGACATATCTGTACTGTCCTGTACAACCTCAACATGACGTCCCAACTCCTATACTCAAAGGTCTGAGCAATGAAGGCAAGTGTACAAAGTCCCACTTATTCTCCGGTTATATCATTTTTATTTTTAAGTTAATTCACAGTATGTGGATGACGCTGGCTAAGCCAGCATCGGCTGTGCCTAATTGTTAACAGTCACTCAATTTACTGTGGGTCTGGAGTCACATATAGGCCAGACCAGGCGGATGAACCAGATGGATTTTTCACGACAATTGATAATGGTTTCATGGTAGGCTTTATATACTTAATTCCAGTAATCTATTTTGATACTGAATTCAGTTTCCCCTATCTGCCTCCCCTTTGAGGGAGATCAATGTAGTCAATTTCATGTTTGTTGACATAACAAGTGACATGACCAATTTGATGTTGAAAGGTCAGAAATCACGCGACACCAGGCTATAGTCCAGCAGGTTTATTTGAAAGCGCAAGCTTTCGGTATCTTCCTCCTTTCAGGTATTAGTGCGAGAGGTGGTATCAGACACGGAATTTATAAGTAAAAGATCAAAGTTTGAGGATGTACTGAACAAACGTAAGATGCTGTTAAATCTTTAATCAGTAAGAAAGTTTTATTTGGTTAATATGTACGTGTATTCTGAATTCCTTTGAAGTCACTGTCCTGAGAGAACATTGTCTGACCTAAAACATCACCTCTTCTATATGCTGATAAAACCTTTAGTTCTCTCAGGACAGTGACTTCAAAGAAATTTGGGGATTTACATATACATATTAATTAAAACCTTCTACCTGATTAAAGATTAAACAGCCTCTTAGGTTTGTTTAGTGCGTCCCCATCGGTGGTGTAACTCTTTGATCTCTTACTTATAAATTCTGTGTCCGATACCACCTCCCTCACTAAGGCCCGACGGAGGAGTAAGACTCCGAAAGCTTGTGTTTTCAAATAAACCTGTTGGGCTATGACCTGGTGTCGTGTGATTTCTGACTTTGTCCACTCCTGTCTGACATCGGGCTCCTCCCCATCACTTGTAACTTGTTCCATTAACAAGTGCTGCCCACTGGGGGCAGTGCAGCACTAACTGAAACAGGGGAACAGTGAAGAGAGGGGGAAGGGGTTACATTCAAATGGAGTTGGTGGGGGAAATCGTAAGGCACTGCAGCTCCCATTCCAGGCTCGACCCAGTTAATTAATCTCCGTCATTTAATAGTTTGCTTGCAATATTAACGCCCCCCCCCCACCCCCCCCAACTCCTGTTTAAATTCCTTGAAAGTGGAGTCGCAGGTAGACAGGGCGGTGAAGAAGGCTTTTGGTACGCTTGCCTTTATTGGTCACTGCCTTGATTAGAGGAGCTGGGAGGGTCATGTTGTGGCTGTGCAGGATATTGGTTAGGCCGCTTTGGAATACTGCATTCAATTCTGGTCTCCTGGCCAAAGGAAAGTTGTTGTGAAACCTGAAAGGGTTCAGAAAAGATTTACAAAGATGTTGCCGGGGTTGGAGAGTTTGAGCTACACGGAGAGGCTGAATAGGCTGGGGCTATTTTCCCTGGAGCGTCAGAGGCTGAGGAGTGACCTTTATAGAGGTTTATAAAATCATGAGGGGCATGGATAGGGTGAATAGCAAAGGTCTTTTCCCCACCTGCTTTTTAAGGTGGCATCAAACATACTTCCCTCTGAAATTTTTCACCAGGCAATAGTATAGTCTAGAAATCAATTGGCTTGTATTCTCTGGACTATGTTGCTGAAAGAGTGATGGGGATCTTCAAGATGACTTTTGCTTTCAGTCGCGAAATCTATTGTGATATCTTGATACCCAAGTTGTTCCTCAAAATCCTAAGCCGCTAGGGGAGCCCTTTTTCTCTGTATATCAGTCTGCAACATTTTAAAGCCCCTTGCTAATGGGAGACTCATTACAGGAGATGCATTACAGCTGTCCTGGTATCTTCCTGTATGATTTACGCATGTCATTATTGTCACTGATTCAATTTTATAAATTTGGAGTAAGCATTGTTCTCTTTAGTGAAGTTTTTAACCTGTGAGATGATGAATAGGCAAAGTGCCAATATCGTTTGAAGTCATTTTCCTGTTTTCCCTTGAAATCCCACCTCCTGATAAGAGTGAGGAAACAGACACTTCAGTCCAACTCGTCCATGCTGACCATGTTTCTGAACTAAACTAGTCCCACTTGCCTGCGTTTGGCCCTTTCCTATTCACATACCTATCCAAATGTCGTTTAAAACTTCCTGTACCCGCACCCACCACTTGCTCTGGAAGTTCATTCCACATACGAATCACTCACTTGTGTTTTTAAAAAAAAAAAAAAAAAGTTGCCCCTCATGTCCTTTTTAAATCTTCCTTCTCTCAACTTAAAAAAAATATATTCCCTGGTTTTGCCCCCAGGACAAAGACCCTTGCTTGTCACCTTATCTATACCCCTCGTGATTTTATACATCTCCATAAGGTCACCCCTCAACCTCCTACTTTCCAGTGATACAAGTCCCACTCTCTCCTTATAACTCAAACCTCCCCCATTCCCGTCAACATCTTGGTAAATCTCTTCCGAACCCCCTCCAGCTTAATAATACCCTTCCTATAAAAGGCAACCGTAGCTGGACACAGTATTCCAGAAGAGACCTCTTGTACAACCTCATCATAATGTCCCAACTCCTCCTCAACCATCCTGTCCGTTTGTGATACACACTTCATAGGTCTGTCTGTGCTACAACACTACCCAGGATCCTATTTCATATCACGAGGTGTAGAGCTGGATGAACACAGCAGGCCAAGCAGCATCAGAGGAGCAGGAAAGCTGACATTTCCAGTCTAGGCCCCAGGATCCTACTTTTTTTTAAAATTGTGTACGTCCTGCCCTTGTTTGTTTTACCAAAATGTAACACCTTATATTTATCCAAATGAAACTCCATTTGCACTCCTCAGCCCATTGAGCCAGTTGATTAAAATCTCTTTGTAATCTCGGATAACCTCCTTCCCTGTCCACTATAACACCAATCTTGGTGTCATCCACAAGCTTACTAACCATGCCTTCCACATTCTTATCTAAATCCTTTGTCTAACTGGTAAACAAAAGTGGACCCAGCTCCAATTCCTGTGGAACACCTCTGTTCACAGGCCTCCAGCCCAAAGAAAACACTCCAGAACAGGACGTAGTACTCCAGAAGAGGCATCACCAATGTCATGTACCACCTCAACATAGAGTCCGAATTCCTATACTCAGTATACTTAGTACCCTATACTTAATATGTTAATTGGAATCTGCATTGTAAATCCACCAACATCCAAAAAACAGTCACCTCGTTGTGTTCCATGTCCAATGGGAATGAATGTGTTCCCATTTTCACATCCGTTTCAAAAAGTGTAATTGTTTCTGAAAGTCTGAAACCCAGTTAAAATGAGGAGCTTTTCCTTGCCAACAATGTAGCACAGTCTGACAGTTCCCAGGCGAGCACTTAATTAGAAATCTCCAGGCAGAATTATTTACAATTGTTGGTTAGAATCTATTCTTTATTCTTCAGAGTAGCCGTCCTATGTCTGAATTTTATCAAAATCTGGCCAGGCTTCATAAGCGTTTAATAGGTCAATCTTCTTAGAAATTTGGTGCGCAGACTTCCGTAGAATTTGTTACAGCTTCCACCAAGTCCAGCTCTTCAGCCTTTGAGTAGAAGAAGATATGCCGGTGGCCGGCCTTCCTTCCTTCCTTCCTTCCTTCCTTCCTTCCGAACCCATGTCTAACAATGTGAGAATGGTTGGGAGCTTCAGTCTCTGAACAACATATGACTGGAAACAAAAACTGCTGGAGATCCGATGGAGCTGGTCAGGCAGCATCCATAGAGAGAGAGCGAGCTAACATTTCGAGTCTAGATGACTCTTCAACAGAGCTGACATTGTGAAGTGTGGATGGGGCAGAATTTATGTTGTAGTGGGGCTTGAGGTCAGAGTGCTGGCGGAGAGACTGTTAATATTTCGGATTAAGTGATGGAAATGTGAGAATGGCAGAACAATGGTGTATCTAACTGCCAGACTGGAAAGAACAGACAGTCTCCACTGCAAGTACAGAGGGTGACAGAATGTAACAAGCAAAGGTGACGGAATGCGTTTGCAATTTGAAGCTGTTGAACTCCATATTGATCCCAGGATGTTGCAAAGTTTGAAGATGAGATGTTGTTCCTCCAGTTTGCGCTGTGACTCGCTGGAACACTGCAGCTCGCTGAGGACACACACACACGGGCACGCGAGCAGGACGCTGTGTTAAAATAACCGGCTACAGGAAGTTCGGGGTCATGCTTGTGCACAGACCGGGGGTGTTCTGCAAAGTGGTCTCCCAGTCTGCGCTTAGTTTCTCCAAATGTACAGTAGGCCACATTGGGTACAGCGGATGCAATATACACAAAATTGGAGGAGGTCCAGGTGAAATATTGCTTCACCTGGAAAGACTGTTTAGGCCTTTGGAGGGTGAGCAGGGAGGAGGCAAGGGGGCAGGAGTTACATCTTCTGCGGTTACGTGGGAAGGGGTGGGGAGTTGGTGTTGGTGGTTGAGGGAGGGTGCCCTCTGACTGGGATGTGAGAGTGTTTCACTGAGATGCAGTGATGAAAGCTCGTATGGTTCTTCTACAGTTGTGGTGACCATTTCAACCCAGGAAAGAACAGGCACGGAGGGCCGAAGGATGTAGACCGGGTAAGTGAGCGTTGTGTCTACCTAGGGTAGGGCAGTGAGGGTGACTCGTGCAGCATGTCAGAGGGCAGTGTCAAGCATGTCTGTCCCCCTGGAGAGACAGCAAGCCAAACAGTGTTCCCCTGAGCCGTGAATTATTCAGGCACTTCACTGACCGGGGGGATAGGATATCTGGGGGAGGCTGATATGAGAATCTCATACACTCCAGTTCAGCGCATATTTGAGGTGTGTATTAATCCATATTGGCAGACCTGTCCTGTGAGTGTTTATTGTGACTGTGTCGAGGATACTTCACCCTTCAGTTTAAAAGGGCAGAGGAAGCTTTACCCTGTATCTAGCCACACACCGCCTCCCCCCCCACCCCGTCCCCTGCTGTTCCTGGCCAGAACTTTGATGGAGGACAGTGTAGAAGGAACTTTACTCTGTATTCAACCCTGTGCTATCCCTGTCCTGAGCATGTTTGATGGGGGACAGTGTAGAGGGAGCTTTACTCTGTATCTAACCCCGTGCTGCCCCTGTCCTGGGAGTGTTTGATTGGGGGGGGGGGGCACAGTGTAGAGAGAGCTTTACTCTGTACCTAACCCAGTGCTGTCTCTGTCCTGGGAGTGTTTGATGGTGGGGGACAGTGTAGAGGGAGCTTTACTCTGTATCTAACCCTGTGCTGTCCCTGTTCTGGGAGTGCTTGATGGGCACAATGTAGAGGAAGCTTTACTCTGTGTCTATCCCTGTTCTGGGAGTGTTTGAAGTTTCTGGTCCTCCTCACTCTGCTAGACCCCAACCCTGACCCCACCTCGGTCCTGTCTACCCAGACCGTCTGATTCGGGAACACTTTTTTTTTTATTTTTCTCCCCCCAGGGTTGGGTGTTCCCTCAACCCCAGGCTGAAATCCTGTGTTGACCCCCCCCCCCCCGGCCAGGCTCTTCCTTATCGGCGGCTCCCCCACCCCCCAGGGGCTTTGCGACTTGCTGGCCCTGCCTAATTACTGACTGGCACTTCCCTGTTTCTCGCAGCATGTCGGTGACCTGGGAAACATCGGTGTGAGTGAGGATGGGCGGGCAACATTCCGAATGGAGAACGACCGGATCAAGGTGAGGACAGACTGCAGGGTAGGTGGAGGGGTGACTGGCGACGCGGTGCCACCCTCCGGCGATGAGCCTGTGACCAAAAGCCCCGAGCGGCTTGCCAGTGCCAAGGGAGCGCAGCACCGTCGGAGGGCTTGGCGAAGCGTTAAACAGAGGCGTGCCGTTTGAGGGCCCACTCTGAGCAAATTGGCCGATGTTGCAGCAGCAACTGCGCTCCCTAACACACCACCCACCCCCTCCCCACCACCCCTCGTTGGGCACGGATTTAAAAGCGAAGTTTTGCGGCTGCTGGAATTCCACAATAAAAGTGGAAATTGTTCTCCAAATAAAAAGTCTAACGATAGTATCACTGGGCCATCACCTCCCCGACTGCAGACACACAGTGACGTGGATGACTCTTAATTCGAGATGGGTACGAACTTTTGCCCCAGCCAGCAAAGTCCACATCCCACGAACAAATATTTTTAAAAAGTAGACAAAATTCTGAAGGGGCTTGATAGGAGAGATACTGAGACAATATTTCCTCCTATCCAGGGGAGCTAGAAAGCCAGATACAGAAGCTGACCGGATATTCTAAATTAATCTAGTCCGATTTGCCAGCATTGGGCCCGTATCCCTCTAAACCCTTCCTATTCGTATACCCATCCAGATGCCTTTTAAACGTTGTCATTGTACCAGCCTCCACCACTTCCTCTGGCAGCTCATTCCATACACTCACCACCCTCTGTGTGAAAAAGTTGCCCTTCCGGTCCTTTTTAAATCTTCCCCCTCTCATCTTAAACCTATGCCTCTAGTTTTGGACTCCTCTACCCTGGGGAAAAGACCTTGGCTATTCATCTGTTCCATGCCCCTCATGATTTTGTAAACCTCTATAAGATCACCCCTCAGCCTCTGACACTCCAGGGAAAATAGCCCCAGCCTGTTCAGCCTTTCCAATAGCTCAAACCCTCCAGCCCCAGCAACATTCTTGTAAATACTTAGAGATACCAAGAACTGCAGATAACGGAGTCAGAGACAACACAGTGTGGAGGTGGAGAAATACAGCAGATCAGGCAGCATCAGAGGAGCAGGAAAGCTGATGTTTTGGGTTGGGACCCTTCTTCAGAAATGGATCCCAACCTGAAATGTCAACTATCCTGCTCCTCTGATGCCGCCTGACCTGCTGTGTTCCTCCAGCACCACACTGTTTTATCTCAACATTCTTCCTGGAATTCTTTCAAATTTCACAACCTCTTTCTGATAGCAGGGAGAACAGAACTGAATGTAGATTCCAAAAGTAGCCTGACTAATGTGCTGTATGTCCTGTACAGCTGCAACATGACCTCCCAACTCCTGTACTCAATGTACTGACCAATAAAGGCAAGCGTACCAAATGCCTTGATAACAAGGCGTGGGGCTGAATGAACACAGCAGGCCAAGCAGCATCATAGGAGCAGGAAAACTTGACATTTCGGGCCGAGACCCTTCATCAGAAATGGGGGAGGGGAAGAGGGTTCTGAAATAAATAGGGAGAGAGGGGGAGGCGGATAGAGGAGAGGATAGGTGGAGAGGAGGCAGACAGATCGAAGAGGCGGGGGTGGAGCCAGTAAAGGTGAGTGTAGGTGGGGGGGTAGGGAGGAGATAGGTCAGTCCAGGGAGGACGGACAGGTCAAGGGGGCGGGGTGAGGTTAGTAGATAGGAGATGGGGGTGGGGCTTGAGGTGGGAGGGAAAACAGGTTAGGGAGGCGGGGACGAGCTGGGCTGGTTTTAGGATGCAGTTGGGGGAGGGGAGATTTTGAAGCTTGTGAAGTCCACATTGATACCATTGGGCTGCAGGGTTCCCAAGCGGAATATGATTTGTTGTTCCTGCTGCCTTCGGGTGGCATCACTGTGGCATTGCAGGAGGCCCAGGATGGACATGTCGTCTGAGGAATGGGAGGGGGAGTTGAAATGGTTCGCGACTGGGAAGTGCAGTTGTTTGTTGCGAACTGAGCGCAGGTGTTCTGCAAAGCGGTCCCCAAGCCTCTGCTTGGTTTCCCTGATGTAGAGGAAGCCAGAATGGGTACAGCGGATGCAGTATACCACATTGGCAGATGTGCAAGTGAACATCTGCTTGATGTGGAAAGTCTTCTTGGGGCCTGGGATTGGGGTGAGGGAGGTGGTGTGGGGGCAGGTGTAGCACTTCCTGCAGTTGCAGGGAAAAGTGCCGGGTGTGGTGGGGCTGGAGGGGAGTGTGGAGCGGACAAGGGAGTCGCAGAGAGAGCGGTCCCTCTGGAAAGCAGATATGGGTGGGGAGGGAATGATGTCTTTGGTGGTGGGGTCTGATTGCAGATGGCGGCAGTGTCGGAGGATGATGCATTGGATCCGGAGGTTGGTGGGGTGGTACGTGAGGACGAGGGGGATTCTTTTTTGGTTATTATTGCGGGGATGGGGCGTGAGGGATGTGTTCCGGGAAATGCGGGAGACACGGTCGAGGGCGTTCTCGACCACTGTTGGGGGGAAGTTGCGGTCCCTGAAGAATGAGGACATCTGAGATGTACGGGAGTAGAATGTCTCATCCTGGGAGCAGATGCGGCGGAGGCGAAGGAATTGGGAATAGGGGATGGCATTTTTTGCAGGAAGGTGGGGGAAACCAAGCGGAGGCTTGGGGACCGCTTTGCAGAACACCTGCGCTCAGTTCGCAACAAACAACTGCACCTCCCAGTCGCGAACCATTTCAACTCCCCCTCCCATTCCTCAGACAACATGTCCATCCTGGGCCTCCTGCAGTGCCAGAATGATGCCACCCGAAGGCTGCAGGAACAACAAATCATATTCAACCTGGGAACCCTGCAGCCCAATGGTGTCAATGTGGATTTCACAAGTTTCAAAATCTCCCCTCCCCCAACTGCATCCTAAAACCAGCCCAGCTCGTCCCCGCCTCCCTAACCTGTTTTCCCTCTCACCTGTCCCTTCCTCCCACCTCAAGCCCCACCCCCATCTCCTATCTACTAACATCATCCCACCCCCTTGACCTGTCCGTCCTCCCTGGACTGACCTATCTCCTCCCTACCCCCCCCATCTACACTCACCTTTACTGGCTCCATCCCTGCCTCTTCGATCTGTCTGCCTCCTCTCCACCTATCCTCTCCTCTACCCGCCTCCCCCTCTCTCCCTATTTATTTCAGAACCCTCTTCCCCTCCCCCCATTTCTGATGAAGGGTCTAGGCCCGAAACGTCAAGTTTTCCTGCTCCTATGATGCTGCTTGGCCTGCTGTGTTCATCCAGCCCCACACCTTGTTATCTCGGATTCTCCAGCAGGTACCTGCAGTACCTTTTATCCCCGTACCAAATGCCTTCTTCACTAACCTTTCTACCTGCGACTCCACTTTCAAGGAATTATGAACCTACGCTGGATGGTCTCTTTGATTAGCAATACTCTCTCGGATCCTGCCATTAAGTGAATAAAGTCCTGCCCTGATTTGCCTTTCCAAATGTAGCATCTCACACTTATCTAGATTAAACTCCAACTGTCACTCCTCGGCCAATCTGATTGTACTCTGAGATGGTCTCCTTTGCCATCCACTACGCCTCCAACTTTAGTGTCATCTGCAAACTTACTAAGCATCCCTCCTGTATCCACCACCAAATTGTTTACACAAATGAAAAAACAGTGCACACCACTGGTCACAGGTCTTGGAAGGTGGTCATCCCCCCCCTGCCCAATACAAACCCAAAGAGGAAGGTCGACAACAGTTGCATCACAACTGTGGTCACAGTGTTGCAAACAGAAGCACTTTTTGCTTGGAACCGTTAGTAACGGTTAGTGACGGGCAGTACAGAAACTGCCAAGCCTGGCAACAACTGAAATCTGGTTTGAGCGGAGGTTTTGGTGGGGAGATCCCACTTAAACAAACGGGGAGCTTGGATATAATCCTTTTCTCACCAACCCTCCTGCCATCGCAACTCTCCCTGCGCTCCCAAGGCGTGATCGAAGCCCAGTCCCAGGGACCATTGTCTTCCCTTGGCCGAATTCCTTCACCAGCCTTTTCTCGCCTGCCCCAAATTGCCCCTCTTTGAATTGAGTGGTTCCCTCCGCCGCTTCAGAGGGCCGGTCTGGAGTCACGTGGGGCCAATACCAGGTTTTTGCAAAATGGAACAGAAAGAAAAGAGGTACAGATGCCAGACGAGTATGCAGCCAGACGCACGCACACCGAGGGAATGGAGATAAAGTGTGGATTGGACAGCTGTTCCGGGGAAAGCCTCCTCTCAGCCTTTACGCCTGACCCTGGGGGCCTGTTGTTTTTATATCTGGGTCTCGCTGCTCACACTAACCTCTCCATCCACGGCCTGTTCCTTCCTGGGTCACGGCAGACAGCTGGGCATTTCCCCTTCGCTCAGGCACTTTTACAAACCTTCCAGCTTGCACGTCGACGTTCAGTGAATTCATACTGCACCCCCCCCACCACCCCATCCCGGATCGAAACCTCAGCCCACTGCTGGAACTAGCAGCAGCGTAAACACTACGCGTTTGATAGTTGGCACCTTTTCTTAAAAAGAAAAAGCTTCCTTTCGCGTGACGCTTGGTTTCGAAAACATGTTTCAGTCCACGGTCAGGGGTGAAAAACAAAAAGCTGCAAGCCTTTTGGCCTGGCTGATTCCCAGCTTGTGCCTTTTTAATCGGGAATAATCCTGCTCCCCTTTTTTCTTGGAGTCTGTCTTGCCGAGCGAGAGTTTGCTGGGGCCCAACTCAGAGATTGCGTGAGAGGTGTGAGAAAAGGCACCTTGATGACTGGGCCCCAGTGGCACAGGAAGTGGGGGTTGAAGGGAGGGGTGACTTTACCCAGAGTCTGTCACTGACTGTGTTTTTCGCCGCCCCCCCAACCCCGCCAAGGTATCCGACATCATCGGCCGGTCCGTGGTGATTGACAGCAACGAGGATGACTTAGGCAGAGGGGCCCATCCCCTGTCCAAGATCACGGGCAACTCGGGAGAACGGTAGGTGGGCAGCGCCCAGAAGGGCATCTCCTTTTCTCTCTCAACCCACGACACCTGGCATCAGCAGACCTGGCTTGGGGAGGGCCCAACGTTAAAACTGAGACTCGAGGGGTTTGGGATGGGTGGGTGGGTGGGTGGGGAGGGGGGAGGGGAGCGGTGATGTCAGGAAACACTTCCTCAATTTACTAAAATCTACAGAGTAGCAAGTTGGAAGGCAGTGTAGAGGAAGCTTTACTCTGTATCTAACCCCATGCTGTCCCTGTCGTGGGAGTGTTTAATGGGGGACACAGTGTAGAGGGAGCTTTACTTTGTATAAAAATGGCAGTAACATTGCCCTGGGAATGTTTGAGCATGCTGTGAAGAGAGATGTAATGACAATGTAAGTGTGTTTCACGAAGACAGTGCGGATGGAACTTTAGTTTCAGCTGAAAGGAGTAAAGGCATTCTTACTTTCAGGTTGAGAATGTAGAGGAAGCTCGACCCTTTTCTCATCCCATACAGTCCCTGTCCTGGGACTGTCTAATGGGGAATGTGTAGAGGAAGGCTTTACTTTCAATCTAATGGGGTAGAGTGGGCTTTACTCTGTGTGTAAGCCCCACGCTGTTCCTGCCCTGTTTCTCCTGGTTTGTTTCCCCAGTTTCCTCACTGACTGCTCTCCTGTCTAGTTTGGCCTGTGGAATTATCGCTCGTTCGGCTGGACTCTTCCAGAATCCCAAAAGGATCTGCTCGTGCGATGGCGTGACCCTTTGGGAGGAGCGGGATCGACCAATCGCAGGGACGGGTCGCAAGTCCCAGGATCCACCCACGGCTAACCTATGAACCAGATCTATCCTGGTTCCTCCCAACCACACCCACCACCACCCCCCCCCCCCAACTCCTACCCTCCCAACAAAAACTCTGACCAGCTTCTAATCGAATGGCACGTAGGAATCTTTTAGAAAATACATTCGCTTCTTCTGGGAGTGGGGTACTGAGGCCAAACTGATCTCTCAAGCCCTACTGACCCTTGATCCCGGCCAGGACCTCCGTGTGAGGTTAACGGCACCACTCGCAGGAGGCGGTTGCTGTGGTTCCTCGCCCCGACCATGGCAACCGCGCTCTGAAGGCCCGTCATTGGCTGTGAACACAACACAACACAACACACAGGGTGCCTACCCACTGGGTGCTATAGCAATGTAATTCTCACTCGCTAAATCAAAACAGCCAATCGCTTGTTGTAAGTTAAAGCCTTTGTCGCGAGATTTTGATTTCCGGCTGAAAGTGCCAGCCCCGCCATTTCAAGTGGCATCAAGATTTATAATTTAGTCTTTGCTTCTGGAAGTGATTTAAGTTGGAATCGAAACGTGATTACTTGATGCTTTCTGTAAAAGGATCTTTTTTAGAATGATTCTCAACAGCGATAGTGCAATAAAGTTCAGTGGTGATTTGAAATTGAATCTGTTGCGTGTTTATTCTCGATGGATTTACTGCACCTTGCAGGGTGCAGCATACAGCTCAGGCTCGGCGCTGAGGGAGGGCCGCGCCGTCGCAGGGTCGGCGCTGAGGGAGGGCCGCGCCGTCGCAGGGTCGGAGCTGAGGGAGCAGGCACTGTCGGAGGGTTGGCGCTGAGGGAGCGCCGCACAGTCGGAGGGTCGGTACTGATAGAGGGCACTGTCGGAGGGTCGGCGCTGAGGGTGCAGGCACCTGTCGGAGGGTCGGCGCTGAGGGAGCGGGCGCTGTCGGAGGGCCAGTACTGATAAGAGGGTACTGTCGGTGCAGGCACCTGTCGGAGGGTCGGCGCTGAGGGAGCGCCGCGCCGTCGGAGGGTCGGCGCTGAGGGAGCGCCGCGCCGTCGGAGGGTCGGCGCTGAGGGAGCGGGTACTGTCGGAGGGTCAGTGCTGAGTGTGCTCTGCGCTGTCAAAAGTGCTATCTTTCTGGATGGGATACCCATCCAACACCCCATCTGCTCCGTACTGTGTACGTGAAAGCTC
Organism: Ginglymostoma cirratum; assembly: GCA_024137785.1. Classification (NCBI taxonomy): domain Eukaryota; kingdom Metazoa; phylum Chordata; class Chondrichthyes; order Orectolobiformes; family Ginglymostomatidae; genus Ginglymostoma; species Ginglymostoma cirratum. Next base: position 49,818 of record JAHRHZ010000183.1, on the reverse strand, counting down.
CCTCAGATCCCGTCAGGAGCTGTGCTGGCAGTGGGTGAGGAATTCTCCCAGGATGGGAGGGCAGTGTTCATCCTTCACTCCGCGAGCTTGATTTAATGCGCTGCGTGATGCTGTTCCTGTTGGTGACATCGAACGGAGGCTGTCAGTTTCCCTGCATTCAGCCCCTTGACCCTATTCCAAATGTTGTTCGCCGTCTGGCCCTCTTCGACCGGCCACGGCGCCATCTAAATGTGAATGTGGGCCCCGAGAAAGAGGTGTGTGGATAACGACGCCGCTATTTTCTCTTGTGCCCATAAACCTGCAGATCGGGGCTGCCCTGTGCCAGCCAATGCCAGGCTGGAAAATTGCCTGCGCAAGCTTCAGGGAACGTTTGGGATAATTGGTGCTGCTTCTCCCTAATCTAATGCCACCCCTCTCCCCACCTTTCTGCAGGTAGCCTGGGTTCGGTTTGCTGACTTCCTGACACTGAGTCCTGCCAAGGGTGGCTGCTATTCACCACTTCCTCAGTCCTTTCTCAAGAACGGTTAACTGCCCCGACAGCTTCTCCTTGACTTGCTCAATTCTTACACAACCTGACCTCACGCTAGACAGGAGGCAACTCTATAAATACAGGCAGTTCCAGTTCTGACTGAGTGTTCCAGGCAGCACCATGGATGTTAGGCTCCTCCAGCTGGCTCTCGCCATCTTGCTATCCATCTCGGGTTCTTCTAGTGCAGAATTGGTAAATCAACAGGGTTCGGGCGAATTGGTTCCTACATGAAACAGGGACTGGGGTTGGCAGGGCTGGTGCTCAGGGTGGAATGTGCTGCTTAGAATTTAGACCCTGGCTTTCAAAGAGGGAGGAGAGAGATGTCAGACTGGGTCCCTGCTCCTGATCACTGTCCAGTGATCCCCAGGGTTCGAGAGAGAGGGGGAATCAGCAGGGTCCCTGCTCCTGATCACTGTCCAGTGATCCCCGGGGTTAGAGAAAGAGGGCATCAGACAGGGTCCCTGTTCCTGATCACCGTCCAGTGATCCCCAAGGTTAGAGAGAGGGGGAATCAGACAGGGTCCAGGGTTAGAGAGAGAGGAGGAATCAGACAGGGTCCCTGCTCCTGATCACTGTCCAGTGATCCCCAGGGTTAGAGAATGAGGAGGAATCAGATAGGGTCCAGTGTTAGAGAGACAGGAGGAATCAGACAGGGTCCCTGCTCCTGATCACTGTCCAGCGATCCCCAGGGTTAGAGAGAGAAGGACTCAGACAGGGTTCGCTGCTCACTGTCTAGTGGGAATCAGTCCGATGATGTTTAATTCTATAACCTTCCTACCAGGAAACGACCCTCTCAGGCTGCTGGGTGAATCAGCTGAAATCTGCAATGCTGATCAATGTGGCCAACTCTGGGTTAATAAATGGTTCATACGTATCCAAGGTGTCACAGTCTGGTCAGACTGCGAGAGGGATCGTCACTGGGTACCAGCAAGTTCGTGGTGTTCCAACCTTTGGGATTGTGGTGAAATGGATCACAGGTAAGCCAGATTATTCCCTTAAGGGATCAATGGTTCCAAGCCCTTCCCCCCCATCTCCTGCCCTCCCCCATCTCCTCCTTTTGCTTATTCACTTCTGCACTTTTTACTCTTCACCTCTCAACAGGCCCAAAGGTGCAGGAACAGACCCTTCAACCCTTCAATTCTGCTACCCCATTCAATACGATCATGGATGATAGCCCATATCAGTCCCCTGTTGCTGCTTCCCTCCCACCCCGTAACCTTCAATCCCTTTAGCCCTAAGAACTACATCCAACTCCGTGTCGAAAACATGCAATGTTCTGGTCTCAGCCACTTTCTGTGGCCGAGAATTCCCCCACTCTCAGGGTGAAGACATTTCTCCTCACCTCTGTCATAAATGGCCTACACTGCAATCCTTAGACTGTGATCCCGCTGGTTCTAGGCTCCCCCAGGTCATTGGGAACATCTTTCCTGTGTAGTCCTGTTAGAATTTTGAAGGTTTCTATGAGATTCCACATCCCCCTCTCTCCATTCTTCTAAACTCCAGTGAATATGGTGCTAACCGATCTGGTCTGTCTCCATACGTCAGTCCTGCCATCCCAGGAATCAGTCTGGTAAACCTTTGCTGCACTCCCTCTGTTGCCAAAGCATCCATCCTCAGATAAGGAGACACCAAACCACACACAATACTGTGGGAGTTGACTCATCAAGACCCCTGTAGAATTGCAGCAAGACATCCCTTCTCCTGTGCAATACATAGAATCCCTACAGTGTGGGAACAGGCCCTTTGGGCCAGCAAGTCCACACTGACCCTTGGAACATCCTGTCCCCTTATAACCCACCTAACCTGCACATCCCTGGACACAATGGGACAGTTTGGCATGGCCAATCCACCTAACCTGCACACCTTTAGACTGTGGGAGGAAACCGGAGCACCCGGAGGAAACCCACACAGACACAGGGAGAACATGCAAACCCTACACAGACAGTCGCCCGAGGGTGGAATCGAACCCGGGCCCCTGGCACTGTGAGGCAGCCGTGCTAACCAGTGCCACTCCTATTGCAGCAAGACATCCCTGCTCCTGTACTCCAATCCTCTCGCTTGGAGCACCATCGTTCCATTTTCACTGGGAAGTTGTGACTCCAAACCTGCACACCCCACCCCCCCCCAGCTCTCTGTTCCTTTCTCCCCTGTGTGGTTATCCCCCTTAAGTATATTAACACTCGGCCACTCCCTGTGGGAGCAGGTTCCCCATTCCTCCTGCCCTCTGGGTGAGGACATTTGTGAACTGAACTCTTTTGGTTGACCCAAACGTTCCTGGGGACGTCTCCCACATGTACCTCTGCCCTTCGTTGAACTGTTTCATAACTTTATGAGATCATCGACCGGGCTCAGCCTTCTCTTTTCGAGAGGAAAACAGGCCCCCGGTCTCTTCATTCTTTCCTGATGGGTATAACATCTCAGTTCAGACATCCAATCCTACTCAAGTGCCTCTACCTCCTTCCTATTACGTGAGCTATTTGTTGCAGTTCCTAACTGTGTGGCTAGCACAGCGGCCCGGTGGTTAGCACTGCTGCCTCAGTGCCAGGGACCCAGGTTCAATTCCAGCCTCAGGCAACTGTCTGTGTGGAGTTTGCACATTCTCCCTGTGTCTGTGTGGGTTTCCTCCCACAGTCCAAAGATGTGCAGGTTAGGGTGGATTGGCCATGCTAAATTGCCCACATAGTGTGTGCAGGTTCTGCAAAGTAGGGTAGGGGGTTAGGTCTGGGTAGGAAGGGTCAGTGTGGGCTAGATGGGCCAAATGGCCTGCTTCCACACTGTAAGAATTCTACAAAGGTTCAGAGCTGTTGCCACCAATGTACAGAACATTGGTACAATGGTCTGCTCCCACACTGTAGGGGATTCAATCATTCTAAGTGCAGTCCAGCTAAGGTTACACATTTGTTCTCACTTTTCAATTCTGTCACAGTAGGATTAAACCCCAGGGCTTGCTCGAGATCTTCATCAGAAGACACCTAGCTGACATTTCTGTTTCTGTTTTGATTCCTTGTCCCACACAGCTCCAGGTAGCGTCACTGTCTGGGCAGGACAGTACTTCAAGACGAATGAAAATGAGACTTTGAACACCATGTGGTTACTCAGGCGAAGTGTTCTGAATCCAGCAGATAACTGGAAAACAACCTGGTAATTTATTTCCACAGATAAATCATTTCTCCCAGGCCCAAATCCTGTTAGAAATTCACAGGGTCACAGCCAAGCTTGTACTGTCCTTTCAGCTGTCGCCTGCAGGTGGTGGTAGAGATCACAAAGCCCAGAGTCTGGGACAGCTTTGCATTTCTATCCCAGACATCCCACCTTGTTCATTCCAAATACAACACGATCATTTTCAAGCTAATGGGACGATCCGCATCACACCCAAACCACCATTCCTATAAGACTCGCCCCAGAGTCCCTGCCTCTAACACCATGGTAGATGTCAACAGCTTGTGATGTCAATGCTTGTGATGTCGCATTCTCAGCTTTGAGCGATCTCTTCAGGGTTTTAGCCAAACACACCTGGTCTGGGATGAATGTGACCTTTTCATTTTGGGGCAACCTAGTTCACTTTGCAGGAATTAGTCAGCAATCTATCCCCATGCTGTCCCTGTCCTGGGGAGTGTTTGATGGGGGATAGTGTAGAGGGAGCTTTACTTTGTATCTAACCCCATGCTGTCCCTGT
>JAHRHZ010000183.1:23465-45604 GCA_024137785.1 Ginglymostoma cirratum | reverse complement strand
CTGTATCTAACCCCGTGCTGTCCCTGTCGTGGGAGTGTTTGATGGGGGACATTGTAGAGAGAGTTTTACTCTGTATCTAACCCCGTGCTGTCCCTGTCGTGGGAGTGTTTGATGGGGGGACAGTGTAGAGGGAGCTTTACTTTGTATCTAACCCTGTGCTGTCCCTGTCCTGGAGAGTGTTTGATGGGGGGACAGTGTAGAGGGAGCTTTACTTTGTATCTAACCCTGTGCTGTCCCTGTCCTGGAGAGTGTTTGATGGGGGAACAGTGTAGAGGGAGTTTTACTCAGTATCTAACCCCGTGCTGTCCCTGTCCTGGGGAGTGTTCGATGGGGTGACAGTATAGAGAGAGTTTTACTCTGTATCTAATCCTGTGCTGTCCCTGTCCTGGGGAGTGTTTGATGGGGGGACAGTGTAGAGAGAGCTTTACTCTGTGTCCAACCCCGTGCTGCCCCTGTCCTTGGAGTGTTTGATGGGGGGACAGTGTAGAGAGAGTTTTACTCTGTACCTAATCCTGTGCTGTCTCTGTTCTAGGGGTATTTGATGAGGAACAGTGTAGAGGGAGCTTTACTCAGTATCTAACCCCGTGCTGTCCCTGTCCTGGGGAGTGTTTGATGGGGGGACGGTGTAGAGAGAGCTTTACTCTGTATCTAACCCCGTGCTGTCCCTGTCCTGGGGGAGTGTTTGATGGGGATTGTGTCTCTCTGTTTGTCCAGGACTGGGATGGATGTTTTCCACCGTGACAGTGAAGCTTGTGAACACATCAGCAATGATTCCGTGCCTCAGGAATCTGGATCCGGCGCTGGCTCCAATAATTTTGATCTGTACTGAATATTGCCTGAACCTCACGGAGGTCTCACACTCTGTAATCATCAAAAAACAGAATTTGATTAAAGAACCAAGTGGTGAATTCCTTAGTGGGCTGCAGATTGAGCGTGTCAGTCATGTAGATGATCATTGACATTAAAAAACAAGGAACAGACACCATCCACATGGTAAAAGTCTGAGGGGAGAGACGCAATATAAAAGGGATGGAAGAAATGAGCTGAAAAGATAACTTAAATAAACAGGCCGAGAGAAATAAGTTTCATGGAACACTGCTCCTCACACCAAGTACTCCAGACAAACCCACACCAGACACAGGAACAGAAGGAGGCGACAACAACCCCTTGCATTTATATAGCTCTTCCCTGCAGCATGAACTGACCAAAGGCATTTCACCAGATAATCAGAAAACAACGGTTGACAACAAACCACGCGGGCAAAGCTTAGGTCAGCTCACCGAAAGCTTAGGTTCCAAGGGAAGGTTTCTAAGCCACATCTCAAGTGGGGGAGGCGAGGGCTTGGGGAAGGGAATGCCAGGGCTCAGGGCGTTTCAGCAATGTACAGGAAGCCGGTAGGGGATGATTGTCAATATTGCAGAAGGTTATAGGGGCTGGAGGAGGTGGCAGAGATAGGGAGGGGTGGAGGGGCTGGAGGAGGTGACAGAGATAGGGAGGGGTTTAGGGGCTGGGAGGGTGTTACAGAGATAGGGAGGTGGTGTAGGGGCGGGAGGAGGTTACAGAGATAGGGAGGTGGTGTAGGGGCCGGAGGAGGTTACAGAGATAGGGAGGTGGTGTAGGAGGTTACAGAGATAGGGAGGGGATGTAGGGGCCGGAGGAGATTACAGAGATAGGGAGGGGGTGTAGGGGCTGGAGGAGGTGACATAGATAGGGATGGTATAGGGGCTGGAGGAGGTGACAGAGATAGGGATGGTATAGGGGCTGGAGGAGGTGACAGAGATAGGGAGGGGTGTAGGGGCCAGAGGAGGTGACAGAGATAGGGAGGGGGTGTAGGGGCTGGAGGAGGTGACAGAGATAGGGACGGTATAGGGGCTGGAGGAGGTGACAGAGATAGGGAGGGGTGTAGGGGCCAGAGGAGGTTACAGAGATAGGGATGGTATAGGGGCTGGAGGAGATTACAGAAATAGGGTGGGGTGTAGGAGCTGGAGGAGGTGACAGAGATAGGGAGGGGGTGTAGGGGCTGGAGGAGATGACTGAGATAGGGAGGGATGTAGGGGCTGGAGGAGGTGACAGAGATAGGGAGGAGGTGTAGGGGCTGGAGGAGATGACTGAGATAGGGAGGGGGTGTAGGGGCTGGAGGAGGTGACAGAGATAGGGATTCGATTCTCTGTTACAAACACAGGAGCGTGTGAATGACCATCACGTAATGGACACTCCGGTTTTGAAGCCTGCTCCCCCATTCTCTAGGAACATGGCTGGGCTGTTTAATTCCCGCCTACTCTCCCACCCCACTTTGGTTATTAACAATCTATTTACAGATTCTGCTTCCACTTTCTTTTGACATGAGAGTCCCAAAGACCAATGATCCTCCCCTTTGTTTCTAATGGATGACCTGAATGTTTCAACTATGTCATTCCCTAGATCTCAATCTGGTTTCAAGTTGGAATTGAACCCATGCTGATGGCATTCCTCTGCATTGCAGACCAGTTACCATTCTCTAATTTTCCGTTCTCAACTTTCCAGACTTTTTTTTTCCAACCACAGTCCAAGGTTTAAGGTGAGAGAAGGGAAAGATTTAAAAGGGATGCTTCACTCAGAGATCGAAAGAACTGCTGATGCTGGAGTCAGAGATAACAAGGTGAAGAGCTGGAGGAACACAGCAGGCCAGGCAGCATCAGAGGAACAGGAAGGCTGACGTTTCGGGTCAGGACCCTTCTTCAGAAATGGGGAATGGGAGCTCGGAAATAAATAGAGTGGAGGGATGGGGATGGGGAAGGTATTGGGATGGTGATAGGTGGGTGTAGGTAGGGAGTGGTGGGGATTGGCCAGTGAGGTGGGAGGAATGGATAGGTGGGAGAGAAGATGGACAGGTCAGGAGGTGGGGATGAGAGGGAGGGTTGGTCGTGGGACAAGGCCGGGGGTGGGGAGGTTTTGAAACTAGTAAAGCCCACATTGAGACCTTGCAGTCGCAAACCACTTCAACTCCCCCCTCCCACTCCCTGGGCGAAATGTCCATCCTGGGCCTCCTCCAGTGTCACAATGACACCACCCAAAAACTAGAGGAGCATCACCTCATATTGTGCCTTGGGAGCCTACAGCCCGATGGCCTCAATGTGGTTCTGTTTCCATGTCGTATGACTCTATAGTCGGGAGTTCAGGTCAGGAGAGCAAACGAATCATGTTTAATTTCAAGGGAACAGTTTTCATTCTACAAGAAAAGTTTTAATGTGTGAGATCTGTGTAGGAATTTTCAAATTGCCAGAACTGAAAAGAAGTCATTAAACTCTCTCAGCAGGTCAAGAATAAATTAGGAAAGAATCAGTCAAGTCGGAAATTAGAGTTGTGACAGCAGTAATATCTATTTGGGTAAAATTATATTGCTGGGAAAAAGAACACACAACTTTTTTTTATGTTAATATCTTCCAAAATATTCTAATATAGTTTATTTAAAAAATGTGCTTCTTGTGTTCTTGTATTAAAGAACATTGACAGCCTCATCTGAATGTGCAGTGACCAAACACTACAATAACTGCCTACAAAAATTAAACTTCTCAAGCCCAGGTTTCACCCTCAGATCTGACCATCTGCAATTATTTTCTTTTCGTTATTCATTCACGGGATGAGGGAGTAGCTGACCAGGCAGCATTTATGCCCATCCCTAATGGCGTAGAGGGCAGTTAAGAGTCAACCACATTGCTGTAGGTCTGGAGTCACATGTAGGCCTGACCAGATAAGGATGGCATTTTCCTTCCCTAACGGACATTGGTATTATCATTAGCTGGGATCAGAACAAGTGCAAAGCCACAGTCATGACCATCTCCAACAAAAGAGAATTTAAGCATCACCCTCTTGACATTCCAAAGTGTTACCATCATCGAATCTCTCATTATCTACCTCCTGGGGTCAGAAACTGCAGCCATACTGCGACTACAAAAGCAAGTCAGAGACTGAGAATCTTCCAGCGAGTAGCTCATCTCCTGACTCCCCAAAGCCTGTCCACCATCTACAAGGCACAAGTCAGGAGTGTGAGGGAATACCCCCCACTTGCCCCTGGATGGGTGCAGACCCAACAACACTCAAGAAGCTCGACACCATCCAGGACAAAGCAGCCCCCACTTGATTGGCACCACATCCACAGACATCCCACTCCCCACCCCCCACCGACGTTCAGTAGCAGCAGTGTGTACCATCTACAAGATGTACAGCAGAAATTCACCGAAGATCCTCAGGCAGCACCTTCCAAACCCACTACTTTAATGGACAAGGGAAGCAGATACATGGGAACACAACCTTTGGCAATTTCCCCTTCGAGCCACTCACCGTCCTGACTTTGAGATATATCGGCTGTTCCTTCAGTGTCGTTGGGTCAAAATTTGGGAACACCCACCTCCTCAGCACTGTGGATGTCCCTACAAGATGCCAGGTCACCACCACCTTAGCAAGGGGCAACAAGGGATGGGGAACAAATACTAGGGGCTTATAACCAGCCACGACCCACAAACAGATTTTAGTAAAATATCCAGGCACTGGCAGGGCCAGTAGTGTGTACATCAGAGAACTTGGTGGAAGTGCGTGTGAGAGAGAATGTGTGTGTGTGCAGGAGAGAGAGAGAGAGAGAGTGTGAGTGTGTGTGTATGAGTGCGAGAGACAGAGTGAGTGTGTGTGTATGTGGCTGGGGGCTGAGGACATGGGGGAAGGTTCCTCAAACCCTAAAATTTTTCAGCTAGACAAACAGGAGGCTGGAAGAACACAGCGAGCCAGGCAGCATCTGGAGGACAGGGAGAAATGAACGTTTCGGGTATTACCCTTCTTCAGCACCACGAGTCCTGGTGAAGGGTAATACCCGAAAGGTTGACTTGTCCTTTCCTCCAGATGCTGCCCGTTATTCCAGCCTCCTGTTCGCCTACCTTCGATTCCAGCATCTGCAGGGTTTTGTTTCTGTCTGGAACCTAAAACTGCTGAACTCGATGGAGTCCAGAAAACTGTAGAGTCCTCAAGTGGAAAACGAGGTTCCATTATTAAAATGAAACTGAATAAATCTCCACCCCCGACCTCAATGCCCCCCTCTGAGGACTCAGCCACAGTTCTCTGTGCGTGTGTGTCTATATATATTTTTGTGAATGAACCCAGGTAGTGGAACGTAGACACTCGATACATGTTGGCAGAACGTTGATACAATTTGACAAGGTTCCTTTCCGGTGCTGACGTCAGGCGCCTGGCTATTTCCGTGTTAGTTTCACTAAAACATCCCGGAGAAATTGACGCGGGGGGTTTGGGATTTCGATCTCTCTCAATCCCCCCGCTTTCTCCTATTGTAATTCGGAGTTCTCGACCTTCCCTTAGACGCCCTCTTCCCCGAGGAGACCTGGAGCTGCATTACCCCTACAATCGCCAGCAAATGGAAGGTGAGTGTGTGTAACTAAATCACGCCCAGTTAAAACAGCCAGGCAAAGTGACCAGCTTATGTTCCAAAACCCTCTCGAATCTTCTTTGCACACACATTTAATTTCTCTCACCTTCCCCCCCCCCCCCCCAGAAAGGAAAGAGCAGTTTATCCCGTGGTATCTGTCCCCCTTTAAGTTGCAAGTCTGTCTCTGGCATGAGGATCTCTGTTCTGCATTTCGAGTTAATTCCGCCCCCCCCTCCTTGTCCCTCCTCACTCTGTGGGACCAGACTTCCCTTTTGAACGCTTGCCATCGCTCATACAGCTGTGTGTTTGCTTCCAGGCGGTTTTTTTTTGGAACTCCATCCGGCTTTCGTTTTGCTCGTGTGTCTCTGTCTTTGTTTTTCCTCTCTCGCTCCAAAAATTACTGGTGCCAAGAGTTATCTGTATTGGAAGTGAGAGGGCTCTCGCTAGGAGTTGCCAGCTATTTTGGTTAGCAAACCTGCAAACAGCTTGCAGCTAGAGTGGGAACTCAATGTGGGTCTTTGGCCTTAAGTAGTTGGCAGCACAGCCTAACCTACAGCCTCCCAGCTGTGGGGCGTGCTACACTGCCTTTTTTTTTGGTGTTTTGGAAGGGTTAGGGGGCTGTGGTTGGAGTGAGATCGGTAACAGTGTAGGCAAACTCCATTCCATTTGTCCATTCCCAAAGCCAATGTTTATCCCACCACCCAATAGGTGCCGGGCACAACATTTTGCTGTTTCTGGGATCTTGCTGTGTGGGAATAGTTGCTGGGCATTGAAAATTCTTCACTGGCTGTGCAGTTCTTTAGCATCTTCCTGAAGTAGATGAAGGTGCTACAGCAATGCAATGCCAGAGGTGATCAAGTGGGTTGTTTTATATTGGGAGGGTCGTAGGTTGTGGGATGTTCTACGGGACTTGGTATCTGCTACAATGATGATGTCACGGTGAAAGTTAGATTGGTGGGGTTGTTAAGTACCAGTGTGGACTGGATGGGCAGAATGGCCTGTTTCAGATGTCTGTTTCTGTCAGCTGGTAAAGAATTTGAACCTGAACATTGGGGGTTTGACCCTCACGTCCCAGACTGGAGTCTACATTCAGCGCTGAGGGAGCGTTGCACTGTCGGAGGGTCGGCGCTGAGGGTGTTTTGTGCCAGTTTGGAATGTGGGTGTTACTGGCTATGCATTCGTTGCCCATCTGTAATCACCCTGGCAAAGGTGGTAGTGGACTGATACCTTAACCCCTTTCAGTCTTTGGGATATCAGGACGCCTGTAGGGGAGGAATCTCCAGAATTTTGACCCAGTGAGTGTGAAGGAACAGCCGAAGTATCTCCCAGTCAGGAAGGTGAGTGGCGCGGATGTGCTGGTGTTCCCATGTATCTGCTACCTTTGTCTTTCTCAGTAGCAAGTTTGGAAAGTGCTGTCTGAGGGTCTTTGGTGAATTTCTGCAGTGCACCTTGTAGCTGGTACACACTGCTGCTACTGAGTGTCGGTGGTGAAGGGAGTGGGATGTTTGTGGATGTGGTGCCAATCAAAGTGGGGGCTGCTTTGTCCTGGATGGCGTCGAGCTTCTTGAGTGTCGTTGGAGCTGCCCCCATCCAGGGGCAAGTGGGGAGTATTCCCTCACACTCCTGACTTGTGCCTTGTAGATGGCGGACAGGCTTTGGGGAATCAGGAGGTGAGTTACTCACTGTAGGGTTCCTAACCTTGATCTGCTCTTGTAGCCACTGTGCTTATAGTCAAGTTTTTGTGAATAGTAACTCCACGGATGCTAATAGTGGATGCAGTGTGTTGTCGGAGGGTTGGCACCGAGGAAGCGCTCCACCATCAGAGCTGTGACTTTCAGACAGGACATTAAGCAGAGATTCTATCTGTCTCTCTAGAGACCCTAATCAGCCATGTATGTAGTAAATGGTGCAGCAGAGCCCGTAGGGCCAAATGGCCTACCCCCGTTCCTATGTTTTATGTTTGTATAAAAGATCCCACAGCCAATATTAAGAAGATAATCAGGGAAGTTCTGTCTTATATCCTGGGGCTGATAGTTATTCCTCACCCAAAATCAGTTTGAAATACGACGTGGTCCTCACCACTTGCTATACATATCACCCCTATCTTTCTCATTCCAAATTGTATTTGTGTCACGGTGGCCCAGTGGTTAGCGCTGCTGCCTTACAGCGTCTGGGACCCTGGTTCGATCCCACCCTCGGGCGACTGTCAGTGTGGAGTTAGCACATTCTCCCCGTGTCTGCGTGGGTTTCCTCCGGGCGCTCCGATTTCCTCCCGCAGTCTAAAGATGTGCTGGTTAGGGTGGATTGGCCGTGCTAAGTTACCCCATAGTGCCCAGGGATGTGCAGGTTAGTGTGGATTGGCTGTGCTAAGTTACCCCATAGTGCCCAGGGATGTGCAGGTTAGTGTGGATTGGCCGTGCTAAATTACCCCATAGTGCCCAGGGATGTGCAGGTTAGGGTGGATTGGCCGTGCTAAATTGTCCCATAGTACCCAGGGATGTGCAGGTTAGTGTGGATTGGCCGTGCTAAATTGTCCCATAGTGCCCAGGGATGTGCAGGTTAGGGCGGGTTAGCCATTGGAAATGCAGGGTTGCAGGGATAGGGTAAGGGATTGGTTCTGGGTTAGGATGCTCTTCTTCAGGGGGTTAGTGACACTTGATGGACCAAATGGCCTGCTTCCACACTGCTTAGGGATTCTGTGATTTTGTGTATCTGTAATCTCTCCCCGAAAGGGTCATTTTCTGTTCCCTGTCACTGTTGGGGTTGCTTTTAAAATCCCTTTGCCAATTTCAACCCAGTTCCAAATTGCAGATGGCAATTTGTTCTAATTTAGTGTGAAAGTGTCTGCCTCATTCATAGGCAGGGAAAGATGGTAATTAACAAAAGTTACAGACACATCAACAGCAAATTTAAAGGACAATGTGGAGGCAGTTTTACTCTAACCCATGCTGTAACTTTGGAACAGGGGTTGTTCAATGAGGTATAGGATCTGTAACTTGGAGCTCTCCTCCTATTTTGACTCTGTTTCCTCACATAGAGTTGTACAGTCATACAGCATGGAAACAAATCCTTTGGTCTGACTAGTTTAGTTTGGGATTATGTTCAGCATGGACTGGTTGGACCGAAGGGTCTGTTTCTGTGCTGTATGACTCTATGACTCTAGTCTGTGCCGACCACATTCCCAAACTAACCTAGTCCCACCTGACTGCATTTGACCCATATCCCTCCAAACCTTTCCTTTCCATGCACTTATCCAAATTCCTTTTAAACATTGTAACTGTACCCCCATCCGCCACTTTGTCTGGCAGTTCGTTCCACACATGAATCACTGTCTACGTTAAGCGGTTGCTCCTTTTTAAAACTTACTCCACTCACCTTGAAAATATGCCCCCTAGTTTTGAACACCCCTCCCCTAAGGAAAAGACATTTGGTGTTCACCTTGTCCACAGCCCTCATGATTTTATAAACCTCTAAAAGGTCACCCCTCCACCAAGAAGTACGCTCAAGTCAAAAAAAATCCCAGCCTATCCCTATAACTCAAATCCTCCATTCCCAGCAACATCCTGGTAAATCTTTTCTGAACCCTCTCCAGCTGCATAATATCCTCCATATAACTTGGTGACTAGAACTGAACACAGTGCTCCAGAAGAGGCCTCACTAATGTCCTGTACAACCTCAACATGACGTCCCAACCCGTATACTCAAAAGCCCGAGCAATGAAGTTGACATCAGAGTCGAGCACTTGACCCTGGGATTGAAATAATGAGCTGGTATCCTGCAGTTTTCACAGTAGGTCGGGGTGTGTTCCACGTGTGAAGTGCATGCTGTGTGGGAGACATCTCTCCTGACCACTCCGTCTGGTTTTAAGGGTACCGTTGATAGCTCCTGACTATGCCCAACAACAGGGTCACTTTTGACGGCCACCCTATTAATCCCTTTCTGAAGGGAAGACCGAGCTCCAATCAAAATCGCACGCCGATGCTCTACATTCCCGAGAATATTGATTAATTGATTTATCATCATGTGTACCTAAGTACAGTGAAAAGATTTGTTTTGCGAGCAGTACGGGCAGATCATAGTAAGCATGGACATACAGATCATAGGGTGAGGGAGAAAAACTAGACAGAGGCATACAGGTTACACTGCACAGGGTATGCGCTTGGCAAGATCAACATTGGCATGATCAACATTATTTGAAGTTAGAGAGTCCATTCACCAGGCTAATAACACCAGGGAAGAAGCTGTTCCTGAACCTGGTGGTGCATGTGTTCAGGCTTCTGTATCTTCTGCCTGACGAAAGAGGCTGTAGGAGGTCATTATCAGGATGCGATGGGTCTTTGATGATGTTAGCCACCTTTCCACATCGGCGAGCCATGTAAATGGAGTCCATGGATGGAAGGTCGGCTTCTGTGATGATCTGGGCTGTGCCCACCTCCTTCTGTAGTTTTTCATACGGTCCTGGGCAGAGCAGTTGCCGTACCAGGCCGTTACACACCCGGACAGTATGCTTTCAATGGTGCATCTGTAGAAGTTGGTAAGGGACCTCACGGACATGCCGAATTTCCTGAGCCACCTGAGGAAGAAGGGGCGTTGTTGTGCCTCCTTGACCGTCTCATCTACGTGGAAAGTCCGGGGCAGGTTATACAAACCTTGGATAAGGTCCCTGTAATCCCTGGAGCCTTGGGGAATGATCCTGACTTGTGCTCCCAGCACTGCATATTTATTCAGTGTTCAGCTGAGGGGCCCAGGCTCCCCACGCGTGGTCTACCTGGGGGTTTTTTTTGTACAAACTTCCTAATCCAAGATTTCCAGAGCAGATGGGAACTGAATGCTGGCTCAGAGATAGGGACAATTACCCATTGTGCCACAAGCCCCTGCCAGGATTTCTGTATCATCTGCTCTGTTAGAACCTAACCCTGTAGTTAAAGAGGCTAACATTCCATTTAGCATTTTGTAAACTACATTGTCGCTATTTGTTTACTGAAATGTGTACGTTGACTCCTCAATCCCTTCAGACTTCCACTCCTTTATTGTCAGCTATTTTAATAATACTCACATTTTTGGTCCTGAATGTCTAACCTTACAGTCAACTCTGACTCTATCTCTGACATTGGCCATTCATTTAAGCTGTCAATGTCCCATAAGTTGCTATCTGCAGCACTTAACTCTGCATTGTTAGTATACTTATCTACATCACAGATCACAGGATCCCTACAGTGTGGAAACAGGCCCTTCGGCCCAACAAGTTCACACCGATGCCTCTGAGCATCCCACCCAAACTCATCCCCCTGTAACCCAACTGATCTACACATCCCTTAGCACTACGGCAATTTAGCGCGGCCAATCCACCCTACCCTGCACATCTTTGGACTGTAGGAGGAAACCGGAGCACCCGGAGGAAACCCACGCAGACACAGAGAATGTGCAAAGTCCACACAGACAGTCACCTGAGGGTGGAATCAAACCTGGATCCCAGGTGCTGTGAGGCAGCAGCGCTAACCACTGAGCCACCGTGGTTAATAAGCACAGTGAATAGTTGAGACGCGGTTATTAGTCTTTTTAGATCACTAACTGTTTTGTTCCTATTTGCCCTACAACTGTGTAGGCAGCAGAATATCATTCCCAAACAATGACTTGCTTCCAAACTCGTAAAATTTACTTTTAGCTGGCCACTAATGTATTATATTTGGCTTCCCAGAAAGGGTAGATAAGGGTATTGTCGTGGGATATAATGTTTTGCAAGTTCCAAAAGCCTCCAACGAAGCAGAGCTGTTTTAAGACCGGAGGTCTGTGACCAGCGGTGTGCTACGAGGATCGGTGCTGGGTCACCTGCTTTCTGTCATTTTATATTAATGATTTGGATGTGAAAATAGGAGGTATGGTCAGTAAGTTTGCAGATGACACCTATATTGGAGATGTAGTGGACAGCGAAGAAGGTTACTGCAGAGTATAACAGGACCTTGATCAGATGGGCCGATGGGCCAAGGAGTGGCAGATGGAGTTTAATTTAGATAAATGTGAGGTGCTGCATTTTGGAAAGGCAAATCAGGGCAGGGCTTATACACTTAATGGTAAGGCCCTGGGGGAGTGTTGCTGAACAAAGAGATCTTGGTGTGCAGGTTCATTGTTTCTTGAAAGGTGGAATCGAAGGTAGATAGGGCAGTGAAGAAGGCGTTTGGTACACTTGCCTTTATTGGTCAGTGCATTGAGTATAGGCGCTGGGAGGGTCATGTTGCGGCTGTACAGGACATTGATTAGGCCACTTTTGGAATATTGTGTTCAATTCTGGCCCCCTGCAGTAGGAAAGATGTTGTGAAACTTGAGAGGGTTCAGAAAAGATTTACAAGGATGTTGCCAGGGTCGGAGGGTTTGAGCTATAGGGAGACGCTGAATAGGCTGGGGCTATTTTCCCTGGAGTGTCGGAGGCTGAGGGGTGGCCTTTATAGAGGTTTATAACATCATGAGGGGCATAGAGTGAATAGCCAAGGTCTTTTCCCCCAGGGTAGGAGTGTCCAATACTAGAGAGGCATAGGTTTAAGGCGAGGGGGGGAAAGATATGAAAAGGACCTAAGGGGCAACTTTTTCACACAGAGGGTGGTGTGTGTGTGGAACGAGCTGCCAGAGGAAGTGGTGGAGGTTGGTACAATTGCAACATTTAAAAGGCATCTGGATGGGTACATGGATAGGAAGGGTTTAGCGGGCCAAATGCTGGCAAGTGGGACTAGATTAATTTAGGATATCTGGTCAGCATGGACCTGTTGGACCGAAGGGGCTGTTTCTATGTTGTACATCTCTATGACTCTATAAGTTGCAAGCATGTGGTGTCGGGGACAATTAGCAGAATTTACTGTCAGTTTTGGAAGCATTGTTAGTCAAAATCTTTGAAAACCATTTGAATTTAGAAAGCAGGATACAATTTCATAAGTTTGATGTGTTCCTCGGAGACCAAAAGAGGAACTGTGTCCAATGGGACAGCCTTTGAACGTATGTAGCAGCTCAAGACTGGGCATCCATGAGGCACTGTGGACCATCAATAGCAGCAGAATTGTACTCCAGCACAATCTGTAACCTCATGGCCCGGCATATCCCCCACTCAACCATTACCGTCAAGCCAGGGGATCAACCCTGGTTCAACAGACAGTGCTGGAGGGCCTGCCAGGAGCAGCACCGGGCATACCTGAAGATGAGGTATCAACCTGGTGAAGCCACCAAACAGGACTACTTGCATGCCAAACAGCGAAAGCAGCAAGTGATAGACAGAGCTAAGCGATTCCCCCAACCAATGCATCAGATCTAAGCTCTGCAGTCCTGCCACATCCAGTCGGTGGGGGACAATTTAACAACTTACTGGAGGAGGAGGCTCCACAAATATCCCCATCCTCAATGATGGAAGAGCCCAGCACATCAGAGCAAAAGATAAGGCTGAAGCATTCGCAACAAGCTTCAGCCAGAAGTGCCGAGCGGATGATCCATCTCGGCCTCCTCCAGTGGTCCCCAGCGTTTCAGCCAATTTGATTCACTCCACGTGATCTCGAGAAACGATTGGAGAC
The DNA here is from genome assembly GCA_024137785.1 of Ginglymostoma cirratum. NCBI lineage: Eukaryota > Metazoa > Chordata > Chondrichthyes > Orectolobiformes > Ginglymostomatidae > Ginglymostoma > Ginglymostoma cirratum. The sequence goes on along the minus strand of JAHRHZ010000183.1, from coordinate 32,644 downwards.
ACTGGATACTGCAAAGGCTATGGGCCCTGACAACATTTCGGCAATAGCACTGAAGACTTATGCTCCAGAACTTGCTGCTCCCCTGGCCAAGCTGTTCCAGTACAGTTACAACACTGGGATCTACCCGACAATGTGGAAAATTGCCCAGGTATGTCCTGTACAAAAAGGACAAATCCAACCCGGCCAATTACGGACCCATCAGTCTCCTCTCGATCATCGGTAAAGTGATGGGAGGTGTCAGTAACAGTGCTATCGAGCAGCACCTGCTCAGGAATAACCTGCTCAGCGACGCCCAGTTTGGGTTCCGCCAGGGCCACTCAGCTCCTGATCTCATTACATCGTTGGTTCAAACAAAAGAGCTGAATATCAGAGCGTGAGGTGAGAGTGATAGCCCTTGACATCAAAGCTGCATTCGACCGAGTGTGGCATCAAGGAGCCCTAGCAAAACCGTAATCAGTGAGGATCAGGGGGCAAACTCTCTGCTGGTTGGAATCATACCTGACACATAGGAAGATGGTCGTCGTTGTGGGAGGTCAATCATCTCAGCTCCAGGACATCTCTGCAGGAGTTCCTCAGGGTCGTGTCCTAGGCCCAACCATCTTCAGCTGCTTCATCAATGATCTTCCTCCATCATACTACTGCAGAAAGGGTATTATTAAACTAGGAAGAGTGCAGGAAAGACTTACTGGGATGCTACCTGGACTGGAAGGTTTGAGTTATGAACAGAGGCTGGATAGGCTGGGACTTTCCTCCCTAGGGCGTAGGAGACTGAGGGTAACCTTATAGAGGTTTATAAAATCGTGAGGGGCATAGATCAGGTAGATGGGGAAAGCTATTCCCCATTGTAGGGGAGTCTAAAACTAGAGTGCACAGGTTTAAGGTGAGAGGGGAGAGATACAAAAGGGCCAGAGGGGCAATTTTTTCACACAGACGGTGCTGACTGTCTGGAATAGGCTGCCAGAGATAGTGGTGGAGGTGAGTACAATTTTGTCATTTAAGAAACATTTGGACAGGTACATGGATGGGTTAAGTGTGGAGAGATTTGGAGCCAACGCAGGTAAATGAGATGGGTTTAAATTGTAAAAACTGGGCGGCATGGACACGTTGGGCCGAAAGATCTGTTTCAATGCAGTAAACCTCTATGACTCTATAAGGTTAGAATTTGGGATGTTCAGTGATGGTTACACAATCTTCAGCACCATTCACGACTCCTCAGATACTGAAGCAGGCCATGTTAAAATGCAACAAGATCTGGACAATATCCAGGCTTGTGCTGACAAGTGGCAAGTAACATTTGCGCCACACAGATGCCAGGATCTGACCTTCACCAATAAGAGACAATCTAACCACTGCCCCTTGACATTCAGTGGTGTTACCATCACAGAATCCCCCACTATCAACATCCTGGGGGTTACCATTCACCAGGAACTCAACTGGGCTCGCCACGTAAACACAGCGGCTACAAAAGCAGGTCAGAGGCTAGAAATTCGAGTAACTCATCTTCTGACTCGCCAAAGCCTGTCCAACATCTACAAGGCACAAGTCAGGAGTGTGAGGGAATAATCCCCACTTGCCCCCGGATGGGGGTAGCTCCAACAACACTCAAGGACATCCATCCAGGACAAAGCAGCCCCCCTTTGCTTGGAACCAAATCCATTCCCTCCACCACGGACGCACAGTAGCAGCAGTGTGTACCATCTACAAGATGCTGTGCAGAAATTCACCAAGGATCCCTAGACAGCACCTTCCAAACCCATGACCACTTCCAAATAGAAGGATAAGGGCAGCAGCTGCATGGGAACGCTGAGCCACTCACCATCCTGACTTGGAAATATCTTGCCGTTCCACCGCTGGAAATCCTCAACATCGTTGCCCCTACAGCTCATGGACTGCAGCAGTTCAAGAAGGCAGCAACTCACCACTACCTTCTCAAGGGCAACTGGGGACAGGCAATAAATATTGGCCAGCAATACCCTCATCTCACAAACAAATTTTTAAAAAAATACCAAAAATTAACCCCACATGTATTAAAAGCCAAAAAAAAATCAAACTTATTAAGAGGACTAGAAAAGGAAACTGCATTAAGCTTGTATTGGACCAATTTTGTGAATAGTTCTGGTGTCTAGAGAGGCATATGTAAGATAAAAGATTCTTGAAATGATCCCAGAACTGAGAAGTTATCCTTTTCAGAGATGACTGGACAAGCTGAGGTTCTGTCTTTTTCCAGAAAAGGGAGTTCGGTGACTCAATAGAGGTCTTCTAAGGTGACTAAATGATTTGGTAGAGTTGAACACAGAAAATATGTTTTCACTTTTGCGTAAGACAAGAACTAGGAGCCACCAACGTAAATTGCATTTTAAAACACTTGTGTTGGAGTCCACTAGGAGCCTGGGTTTTTGTGTGAATTGCACTTTTGCTCATGGGTAATAGTGATCATAACCTGATTGAATTTCCCCTTCAATTTGAGGGAGAGAGGAGTAGGTCTGAGACTTCTGGTCTAAACAAAAGTAAATAAAGGGAATTTTGAGGGCACTGAGCTAGCTAAGGTGAGTTGTCGGGTTGGGTTAACACATAGAGATGCAACGGCAGACTCTTAAGGGGAAATTTCAGACAACACGGGTCCATTTTAAATAGTAAAAAAAAATTCACGGGATGAACCCATGGTTTGTGGTTAACTAGAAATGTGAAAGAAAGTATGAAACTGAAAGGGAAAAGTATATAACCATACAAAATGGGTAGCAGGTCAGAGGATTATTTAAAAAAAAAGCAGTGTGTCCAAAAATTAATAAGGAGGGAAAAATGAGAGAAAACTGGCTAGCAATATAAAAATAGACGGAGTTTCTATGGAACGGCAAGATATTTCCAAGTCAGGATGGTGAGTGGCTCAGCGTTCCCATGCAGCTGCTGCCCTTATCCTTCTATTTGGAAGTGGTCATGGGTTTGGAAGGTGCTGTCTAGGGATCCTTGGTGAATTTCTGCACAGCATCTTGTAGATGGTACACACTGCTGCTACTGAGCGTCCGTGGTGGAGGGAATGGATTTGGTTCCAAGCAAAGGGGGGCTGCTTTGTCCTGGATGGATGTCCTTGAGTGTTGTTGGAGCTACCCCCATCCGGGGGCAAGTGGGGATTATTCCCTCACACTCCTGACTTGTGCCTTGTAGATGTTGGACAGGCTTTGGCGAGTCAGAAGATGAGTTACTCGAATTTCTAGCCTCTGACCTGCTTTTGTAGCCGCTGTGTTTACGTGGCGAGCCCAGTTGAGTTCCTGGTGAATGGTAACCCCCAGGATGTTGATAGTGGGGGATTCTGTGATGGTAACACCACTGAATGTCAAGGGGCAGTGGTTAGATTGTCTCTTATTGGTGAAGGTCAGATCCTGGCATCTGTGTGGTTTAATGAGGCCCTTTAGGGAAGGAATCTGTCATCGACACCTGGTCTGGCCTCCATGTGATTCCAGACCCACAGCGTTGTCTCTTAACTTGGGGGCAGCTCAGTGGTTAGCACCGCTGCCTCACGGCACCAGGGACCTGGGTTCGATTCCACCCTTGGGCAACTGTCTGGCTGTGTGGAGTTTGCACATTCTCCCCGTGTCTGTGTGGGGTTTCCTCCGGGTGCTCCGGTTTCCTCCCACAGTCCAAAGATGTGCAGGTTAGGGTGGGTTGGCTGTGCTAAATTACCCCATAGTGCCCAGGGATGTGCAGGTTAGGGTGGATGGGCCGTGCTAAGTTGTCCCCATAGTGCCCAGGGATGTGCGGGTTAGGGTGGGTTGGCCGTGCTAAATTGTCCCGTAGTGCCCAGGGATGTGCAGGTTAGGGTGGGTTGGCCGTGCTAAATTGTCCCGTAGTGCCCAGAGATGTGCAGGTTAGGGTGGATTGGCCATGGAGAAATGCAGAGTTATGGGGATAATGTAGGATGCTCTTCGGAGGGTCAGTGAGGATTTGATGGGCCGAATAGCCTGCTTCCACATTGTAGGGATTCTATAACTACCCTCTAGGGATGGGCAATAAAGTTAATCTAGCCAGGTCCCCTGAATGAACACAATCAACCAACCACCATCATTTTGCATGTGGAACAGGATGACTAGTCTACTCCTCCCTATTTGAAACCCAGTGATGGGTTTTTTCCAATAAGTGACTGACCAGGAATCTCTGTGCGCGTACATGTGTGTTGGAAACATTTCCAGATTGATATTTAATCCCTTTGTCTCCTCTATAAGCAGCTGTTTCTTGATGGTCAAGTCTTGAGGTAGGATTCAACCCCAGATCACCCCCCGCCCACCGGCCCAGACTTTTGACGGCACACCCTCCGCAAGCTCTCCTCTATTAGACAGCCATAACTATATCCAAAAAGATGATTATTGAGTGGGGCAGGGTTGAGCATTTATCTGGTGCCAACATTCTGTTTCTCTAACACTTAATGCCTTGTTGGCTAAACTCCTAGTGAGTTCCAGCCTTTTTATTTCCTGTTTAATTTCCCGGAATGCTTTCTTTTCCCAAGGAAGAGGAGGCAGACAGAATCAATTCATTTCCTGAGCACAGGCTCCCAGCTTTTACTTTCAGTATTGCCTGCACGGTGTCTGTTTATTTGTAGTTTCACTCCTGACTACAGTTGTGCAAATCTTTTGTATCAATCTTGAAATCCCCTGCAATTCCTTGCTGCTGTAAGTCTACAATTTTTTAGCCACTTAGTTACATTTCTGCATCTCGCATCTCTACACAGCGACGTTATGATCACTGTTCCTTACCTCCAGGTTAGTACTCCAAGCTGTCTGCTTTCTCCATTTCCCCAGCTATGGCCAGGGCTCCTCTGCTGAAACGTCGCAGACTAAATTAATAAATTAATAACTCGATCTTTTTCTCTCTCCACAGATATTGCTTGACCGGTTGAGTGTTTCCAACATTTAAGGCCCTTTCTTTGAAATTGCAGATTTCAAAGCTTTGGCAAATGTGCTGTCTTTCTAAAGGCAGCCTTATTGTTGTGCTGTCCCTGTGCTGGAAGGGTTTGAAGACAGTGTACAGGGAGCTCTACTCTGTATCTAACCCTGTGTGCTGTCCCTGTCCTGGGAGTGTTTGATTTGGGGGACACAGTGTAGAGGGAGCTTTACTCTGTATCCAACCTTGCACTGTCCCAGTCCTGGGAGAGTTTGATGGGGGACAGTGTAGAGGAAGTTTTACATTCAGTAGATGAGAGTAGAGTGAGGCAGACTGCATGAGCAGGTCACTAGATTTAGATGGGGAGGGATATTGAAAAGTCTGAGGAGTGAGCCGGGGTTGGGGGAAGGGGTGTTCGTTGGAACTTGGACTGGCTGGTTATAACGGGGAGTACCCACTTGTACAAGCTTCCAGTTTGGATCATGCCCTTTGACAGGAAGAGTGGAGGAGCTGAATATTGTTCGAATAGTGTAAGATTGCAGGAAGCTGCAGTGCAGAAAGATTGGTGGGTTTCTCAAACACGCACCACAAAAAGCTGCCATCAGTTATTAGGGAAGGCAAATGGAATGCCGGCTCCCATTCCAAAAGAAATGGGGAATTAAAATCGGGAGATCTTGCAAAAAACTATGCAAGGTACTAAGCTGTGAACAGTTTTGGTCCCTATGTCTAAGGACGGAGAAACTGGGAACAGAGGCAAACTGGAGGAGGGTTCACTGGGTTTGTGGGAATGGAGGGGCTACCATATGAGAGGTAGCGTAGACTGGGCATGTGCTCATTCGGGTTTAGCAGAATGAGAGGCGTCCCTATTGAAACATACAGGATTCGTAGGGGACTTGACAGGGTAGATGCAGAGGGGCTGTTTCCCTAGACAGTCTAGAGGCTAGAAATAGGGAGGGGTGTAGGGGATGGAGGGGGTGACAGAGATAAGGAGGGGGTGTAGGGGCTGGAGGAGGTGACAGAGATAGGGAGGGGGTATAGGGGCTGGAGGAGGTGACAGAGATTGGGAGGGGATATACGGGATAGAGGGGGTGACGGAGATAGGGAAGGGGTGTAGGGCGTGGAGGGGGTGACAGAGATAGGGAGGGGATGTAGGGGCTGGAGGAGGTGACAGAGATAGGGAGGGGGTGTAGGGGCGTGGAGGGGGTGACAGAGATAGGGAGGGGGGTGTAGGGGCTGGAGGAGGTGACAGAGATAGGGAAGGGGTGTAGGGCATGGAGGAGGTGACAGAATAGGGAGGGATGTAGGGGCTAGAAGGGGTAACAGAGATAGGAAGTGGGTGTAGGGGCCGGAGGAGGTGACAGGGATAGGGAGTGGGTGTAGGGGCCGGAGGAGGTGACAGGGATAGGGAGTGGGTGTAGGGGCCGGAGGAGGTGACAGAGATAGGGAGTATGTCTATTACATGGAGGGATTTGAACCTGAGGGTGAGTGATGAGCCCTTCTCCTCCTCAAGCATGCTTCACCATTCTGTTCCCTGGTGTGGTGTTGTGCTGTTTTAAGGTGAGAACATGGTGCAGTATAGTTAATTTCTGGGAGGGGAAGCTGTCCTATTGCAAAGAGCCAGTGTGTAAAACACTTCCTGAAGTAATCTCTCCTTTCTCTGCATGTTCTCCCCTCCACCTGCAGCCTTCCTTCCAATCGGAGCGACGCAATGGAACGCTGCTGTCAATACAGGTTAGTCTGCCACAAACGTCTACTTTAATCTTTCATGGGATGTGGCTGGCACTGGCAAGACTGGCATTTATTGCCCCGTCCCTAATTGCACCTGAGGAAGTGGGGGCGAACTGCCTCCTTGACCCGCTGCAGCCTGTGGTCCTCAGTTAACTCGGCAGGAAATTCCCAAGATTTTGACTCAGCGATCTATTTCCAAGTCGGGATGGTGAGTGGCTCGGAGGGGAATGTGCAGGGGGTGGTCTTCCCATGTATCTGCTGCCCCTTGTCCTTCTGGATGGAAGTGATTGTGAGTTTGGAGCTGCTCCCTAAGTGGGTACCGGCGGTACCCACTGCCAGTAGTGGAAGGAGGGGCTGTGGTGTCCAGTTGTTTGGGGGGCGGGGGGGGGGGGGGGCGCCGGGGGTGCTGCTGCTTTGTCCTGGATGGCTTCGAGCTTCTCGAGCGTTGTTGGGGCTGTCCCCATCGAGGGGCAAGCGGAGAGTATTCTCTCACATTCCTGGCTTGTGCCTTGTCGACGATGAACGGGGTTTGGGGGAGTCAGGAGATGAGTTACTTGCCGCAGGATTCCCAGCCTCTGACCTGCTCTTGTCGTGAAAGTCCGTGCACGGATGGTACAAATCCTCACTTGCGGTGCGACGTTCCCTCTGAGCATGCCCAGCCGCTAGGAAGGCTTGTGTACCTGATCCGTGAAGTATAGACTTAATGGGCCAAATGGCCTGCTTCCACACTAAAGGGGATTTGATGTATGTTGTAGACTTGCTCGCCGAGCCAATGTGTTTGATTGCAGATGTTTCGTCGCTCTGCTCGGTAACACCGTCAGTGTGCCTCTGCTGAAGCGTCGGTGTTCTACCCTGATCGTTATTTATATGCCTCGGTTTGCTGGGGTGGGATTGACATTACTACTAGATCTGTTTTTCAGTGGTTTGTATATTGGATCCAGTTCAATGTGTTTGTTGACGGAGTTCCAGTAGGAATGCCAGGCCTCTGGGAATTCCCTGGCATGTCTCTGTTTGTCTCGTGCTGTTACGAATGTGTTGTTCCAGTCAAATTTAAGTCCCTCTTTGTCCTTGCGTACTGAGAGCGGTGAGAATTGGTCGTGTCTCTTGGTTGTTCACGTATCCTATTGCCAGTATTCTTCCACTTTGGCCTGTGTAACGTTTCTCACAGTCCTTGCATGGTTATTTTGCGGGTTATATTAGTTTTACTGGTTGTGGGTATGGGATCCTTTGTATTCATCAGTAGCTGTCACAGGATGGTTGTTGGTTTGTGGGTTATCCAGATACTTAGGGGTCTGAGTAGTCTTGTGGTCATCTCTGATATGTCCCTGATGTACTGGAGGGTGGCTGGTGCGCCTGGCTACGTTGGGTCACACTGCAGGAACCTGGAATTGCACAAAGCAGAGCAGGAGCATTTATGCAGAGTTTTTAAAAGGAATGGATACCCAGAAAGCACAATCCGCTGTTACCTCTGTGACAGACCACAGCAAGAAGACACACCAGTCACCCTCCCGTACATCGGAGACATATCAGAGACGCCCAGAAGACTACTCAGACCCCTGGGTATCAGAGTAACCCACAAACCAATAACCAGACAGCTACTGATGAACATAAAGGATCCCATACCCACAACCAAAAAGACTAATGTAATATACAAAGTACCGTGCAAGGACTGTGAGAAACATTAATAGGCCAAACTGGAAGAAAACTGACAATGAGAATACACGAACACCAACTAGCCACCGAGAAACAGGACTAATTCTCACCAGTCTCAATACACACGGACACAGAGGGACATGAATTCGACTGGGACAATATATCCGTAATAGCACAACCCAGAGATACGCCAGGGAATTCCTGGAGGCCTGGCATTCCGACCCGAACTCCATCAACGCACATGTTGAACTGGATCCGATACACAAACTATTGAAAAACAGAACCGGGAGCGATACCAACCACCCCAGCAAACTGAGGCCTATAAATAATAAGCGGGACAGAGCACCGACGCATTATCGGAGGCGCCCTCACGCTGTTACCCAGCAGAGTGACACAAACGTCTGTAATCAAACACACCGGCTCAGCGAGTGAGTCTACAACATACATCCACAACCCAAGCTACAAATCTTCTCAAAAACTTTGGATTCTATGTACGTCGGTCCAGCTCCCTCCCACTTCTGGAGGGTGGCTCGGCACATGAATTCCGGAGATCAACTTGTTAAAAACATTAAAGGACGCGTTGCTATGGGGTGGTAAGGGAAGAGAGTTTTCCCAGAATTCGGTCAATTCTGTTTCATGTAAACAAGTTACCCTTAATTCAGTTACTCATTAAGAAATCTCACAGCCAATCAAGTGCGGGAACAATGGTTTTAACTTTATCACGCGTAGTAACCCTCAATTAAGCACAGTAGGCCTCCTAACTCAACTTGGCTATTCCCCAATAAATGGTAGAACTTAGCTACAGTTTCAGTAGAAGTTGTCCATCTCTGAACAAAGACAAAGTCGCTGGAAAAGCTCAGCAGGTCCGGCAGCATCCGTGGAGGAGAAAACAGAGTTAACGTTTCGGGTCCGGTGACCCTTCCTCC
>JAHRHZ010000183.1:6133-23065 GCA_024137785.1 Ginglymostoma cirratum | reverse complement strand
TCTGTTTTTGTTCCTGATTTACAGCATCCGCAGTTCTTTTGGTTTTTATTGTCCATCTCTGAATCTGTCCAGTGTTCGATCCTAGTGCTGGGAAGTCCTGGAGTTGAATTCTCTCGTACAACCTTTCACATTTGTGGTGTGACATTATTGATCTTTAAGATTCTGTCGTCCAGAATATCGATTACTTCTCTGGAACCGTTGAGTTTGCTTTGTTTTATTTTTTTATCTGAAGCAACTTCTTTGTTCTTTGTCACATTTGACATTCACTGTCTGACCTCTTGTGTAACTAACTCCTAGAGCTGTACGGCACGGAAACAGACCCTTTGGTCCGACTCATCGATGCTGACCAGATACCCAAAACTAATCTAGTCCCACTTGCCAGCATTTGGCCCTCTAAACCCTTCCTTATCTATGTGCCCATCCAGATGCCTTTTAAACGTTGTAATTGTGCCAGCCTCCACCACTTCCTCTGGCAGCTCGTTCCACACACGCACCACCCTCTGCGTGAAACAGCTGTCCCTCCACTCCCTTTTCGATCTGTCACCTTAAACCTATGCCCCTCTAGTTTTGGACTCTCTCCACCCCTGGGGTAAAGTCGTTGGCTATTCACTCTATCCATGTCCCTCACTATTTTATAAACATCTATAAGTCTCCGACGCTCCAGGGAAAATAAATCATCTGTCTTGTGGTATAAAGCAGTCAGATCTTCAAAACAATTTAGTTCATTAGGCTTTGAGTCTCAACCAGACGTGGCTAAATGCTTTCGATTCCTCATCCCTTTGGTCGAGACTGAGTTACTGCTGGTTCTTTCGATCCACGGCCAGTTCTGAAGTTTTGCACAATCACAAGGAGTTGCTCAAGGGTTTTATATGTTTTTATTTTTGTTCCGCCCTCTTCCCCTCCTCTCCAGCGGCTCCCTACATCCGGATATTGGAGCAGCCCAAGCAACGCGGGATGCGATTCCGATACAAGTGCGAGGGGCGCTCGGCTGGGAGCATCCCCGGAGAGAAGAGCACGGATAGCACCAGGACGTATCCTGCCATCGAGGTAAGGTTTGGCAGCAGGCACTGCCCGACATCTGGCTCTCGTCATGGCCCAGCCACCCCCTTCCCGCTTCCTGAATGCCAGTCACCTCCAATAGGGTGTGGGGGTGGGGGGGGAACAGTCGTGACTGCAGAGCGAGTAGGCCTCTCGATTGCACCCCCCCACCATGGCCCCAGGTGGAAGCTCCGGCGGGGGGTGGGGTGGTGGGAAACGGCCTCAGCCCTGGACAGCAAAGTCCTTGGGATTTGGGGGATTTTAACTGCTCCCTGTCACCTCATGGGATCTTGCTGTGTCCGAATCGGTCACTGACATTTTCCTGCATTGCAGCGTCCTTTGTTGGCTGTACGTCGCAAGGGAGGCGATGGCCTAGTGGTATTATTGCTGGACTGTTAATCCAGAGACCTGGGACCCGGGTTCGAATCCCGCCACGGCAGATGGTGGAGTTTGAATTCAATAAATATCTGGAATTAACAAACTAATGATGACTGTGAATCCGTTGTCAATTGTTGTAAAAACCCATCTGGTTCACTAATGCCCTTTAGGGAAGGAAACTGCCATCTTTACCTGGTCTGGGCTACATGTGACTCCAGACCCACAGCAATGTGGTTGACTCTTAACTGCCCTCTGGGCAATTAGGGATGGGCAATAAATGCTGACCTGGCCAGCGACTATCTCCTCCCGTAAATGAATAAAGGGGAAAAAACAGGTATTTGTGTCAGAGCGAACTATTTGACTGCGGTAAGCTGTCGTATGCAGACAGGCTTGCTGTGCGTAAAGAGGGTACGTTGATTCGGGGGTGGGGGAGAGAAATGGGGTTCTCTTTACTGCAGTTGGCCATCGAGGCTGGGTTGTTACATGCTTTCAAGGCTTGAGACAAATTTTTAATGGGGAAGGGAATTGAGGGTTGTGGGGGGATAAAGGAAGGAAGTGGTGCATAGTTCCTTGAAAGTGGAGTCACAGGTAGACAGGGCAGTGAAGAAGGCATTTGGTACGCTTGCCTTTATTGGTCAGTGCATTGAGTATAGGGAGTTGGGAGGGTCATGTTGCAGCTGTACAGGACATTGGTTAGGGCCACTTTTGGAATCCTGTGTTCAGTTCCGGTCTCACTGCTGTAGGAAAGATGTTGTTAAACTTGAAAGGGTTCAGAAAAGATTTACAAGGACGTTGCCAGGGTCGGAGGATTTGAGCTACAGGGAGAGGCTGAATAGGCTGGGGCTATTTTCCCTGGAGCGTTGGAGCCTGAGGGGTGACCTTGTAGAGGTTTATATAATCATGAGGGGCATGGATAGGGTAAATAGACAAGGTCCTTTTTCCCCAGAGTATGGGCCTCCAAAACTAGAGGGGTATAAATTTTAGGTGAGCAGGGAAAGATTTAAAGGGGACCTAAGGGGCAACTTTTTCACACAGAGGGTGGTGCATGTGTGGAACGAGCTGCCAGAGGAAGTGGTGGAGGTTGGTACAATTACAGCATTTAAAAGGCATCTGGATGGGTACATGGATAGGAAGGGTTTAGAGGGACACGGGCCAAATGCTGGCAAATGGGACCAGATTAATTTAGGATATCGGGTCGGCGTGGACGGATTGGATTGTGAAGGGTCTATTTCCGTACTGTATGATTGTACAGAGTCGAGGATTACCAGATCAACTGTGACCTCTTGAAGGGCGGAGCAGACTCGACGGGCCGAATGGCGTACTCTGATACGTCTTACCCCAGAGTCACTCTTTGTGGATTTGCCCGTCGTGCTCACTCCCAATTGCCCCTTGTCACGCTCGGGCCATTTCAGAGGGTGGTTTAAGAGGCGACCCGTGGGTCTGGAGTCACGTGTAGGCCAAAGCGGCTATTTTCCCCCTCCAAAGGGGCATCAGGGTTTTAATTATTTAATGACAATTGGCAGTAGTTATACAGTCGCCATGAATTGAACTAAGTTCTCACTGGCGTGAGTCAAAACGCCCCTCCCGGGCATGACCCCAACTCTATGGGCAATGATATTGAATGACCTGCCCAACCCATTGTTCCCCTGCCCTAACCCCTCAGGAGGGCCAACCGTTGATATGGCACGCTGGCTGGCTGATGGGAGGGCAGGGAACTGGCTGAGCTGTTGTTTCATTCCACCACAGAAATTCACAGCCGCCGAGACATGCCCTTCGGCCCATCAAGCCTGCGCCAAACGCCTCATTAATCCCAGCAGATCTGGCAGCAGTGCTAATCACTGAGCCACTGTGCCTCTGCTCCTAAAGGCCTTCCCAGCCACTCAATCCGCGAAGAAGAGAGAGAGAAAAAACAAGGTCAGAATTGACGTTTCAGGTCCTCCTACCCTTCCTCAGAACTGTTTCTGATTTTTAGCTCCTCGCAACGCTTTGGGACCTGCTGAGCTTTTCCAGCAACTCCTGTTTCTGTTCCTGATTTAAAGAAGAAACTATTTCAGCCAGAGAGTGGTGAATCTATGGAATTCACTGCCACAGAAGGCTGTGGAGGCCAGGTCACTGAGTACATTTAAGACAGAGATAGATAGGTTCTAGATTATCAAGGGTTACGGGGAGAAAGCAGGCGAATGGGGGTTGAGGAACTTATCAGCCGCGATTGAATGGTGGAGCAGACTCGATGGGCCGAATGACCTAATTCCTACACCTATGTCTTATGGTCATCCGCAGTTCTCTCAGTTTTTATTCGGTATTCACCTCACTTAGTCCCTGTTTGCCCAGTCTTGGCATCACGAGTGCCCCCATCTAAATACCTCTTCAACGTCACAACGGTTTCTGCCCCTTACACACTCCCAGGCAGTGAATCCCAGATTCCCACCACCCTCTGGGTGAAAATGTTTCCCTTGCTTCCCCTCTAAACTTCTTGCCCCTTCCCTTAAAACAATACGCCCCCACCAGTCATTTCTCCAAAGGGGAAACATTTCTTCTCATCTACTCTATCGATGCCCCTCATCATTTAATCCATCACAAACACGCCTCCCTCTCAGTCTCTTCTAGCTCCAAGGAAAAACAACTTCAGTCTGTCCACCGTCTCTTCCTAACCTCCAGGGTAGCAACACCCGGGTAAATCTCCTCCTGCACCTTCTCCCCAATATGGTCACCATTACCCCCCCAGCCCTATAATGTGGATTCTGAAACCACACATGGTATTCTAGTTGTAGCCTAACCAGTGTTTTATACAGTTCCAGCATTGCCTCCCAGCCCTTCAACACCATAGAATCCTTGCAGCATGGGAGCAGGCTGTTCGGCCCATCGCATCTGCGCCGACCCTTTGAAGAGTGTCTCGCCGAGACCCACCCCCTCCTACTCTGTAACCCTGCATTTCCCCATGGCTAACCCACCCCAACCTGCACATTCCCAGACACTGGGGTAATTTAGCACGGCCAATCCACCCTAACCTGCACATCTTTGGACTGTGGGAGGAAACTGGAGCACCCGGAGGAAACCCATGCGGACACGGGAGGAACGTGCAAACTCCATACAGACAGTCGCCTGAGGGTGGAATCGAACCCGGGTCCCTGGCGCTGTGAGGCAGCAGCGCTAACCACTGAGCCACCGTGCACCTTATCATAAAGGATCCTCTTAACGACTTAACCTACCTAAAGGGGCAGGCAGACATGCGCATCATGGTCCCTCTGATCCTTGGTGCTTCCCAGGGTCCTGCATTCCCATACATTCTCTCAAACCTTGAGCCTCTGCCTTTCAGATCGTCAACTACGTTGGGGCGGCCAGGATCCGAATCTGTCTCGTCACAAAGAAGGAGCCGTATAAACCTCACCCCCACGACCTGGTGGGGAAGGATTGCAAAGATGGCTACTATGAGGCAGACCTGCCCGAGAGAAGTGTACACAGGTGAGTGCTCAGTGGGTTAAGTGGGGGTGGGGGGGCTCACACAGGAGGAGGGTCACAGGGCTGTTCCACAGGCACATGCCAGCCTCTTTCTGCCAACCTTTGTGTGTTTCCAGCTTCCAGAACCTGGGCATCCAGTGCGTGAAGAAGCGAGAGGTGGCGATGGCCATTCAGAGTCGGATCAACAAGAATGTCAACCCGTTCAACAGTGAGTGCCTCGAGGCGTGGAGGGCTGGTTCAGAGGGCAGACTCAGTGGTGTGGAGGGGTGGGGGAGGGTCGTGTGTGTCGGAACGTGTGCGTGAATGTGTGTGTGTGTAGGCAAGGGTATGTGTGAGTGCACGGGTGGGTGTGTGTGTGTGTGAGTGCGCACGTGTGAGCGTTAGCGCGTGTGTGTGTGAGTGTGCATCTAGTTTTGGAGGGGGTGCATTCCCCTGCATCTCCTCCCTTCTCCTTCCTGAGTTCGGAAGGTGCTGTCTGAGGATCTTTGGTGAATTTCTGCAGTGCATCTTGTAGATGGTACACACTGCTGCTACTGAGTGTCGGTGGTGGAGGGATGTGGTGCCAATCGAGGGGGCGACTGCTTTGTCCTGGATGGTGTCGAGCTTCTTGTGTGTTGTTGGAGCTGCCCCCATCCAGGGGCAAGTGGGGAGTATTCTGTCCAGTTCAGTCTCTGCTTATTCAGGCTGGGTTTGTGCAGTGCTGACGATAACTTCCCCTTCGCCCTCTCTCGTGTGTTGCAGTCTCACGGGAGGAGCTGATTAATGAGACAGAGGAGGATTTGAACGTCGTGCGGCTCTGCTTCCAAGTCTTCCTACCCAACAAGCTCGGAGTGTGTAACGTACCTCTCCCGCCCGTGGTATCTAACCCCATCTATGACAACCGTAAGTAGGAGAATCATCACACCACCCGAGAGCAGCTCCCAAACCCTCACACCACCTCGGTCTGGGAGCATCTTTACTTCATATCTCACCCCATGCTGTCCCTGTCCTGGGGAGTGTTTGATGGGGGGACAGTGTAGAGAGAGCTTTATTCTGTATCTAACCCCGTGCTGTCCCCGTCCTGGGGAGTGTTTGACTGTCGGGGTTGGGGGGGGTGGTGCGGTGTGGTGGGAGAGGCCTCTCCTGTGTGTGTGTGTATCTGATTATCCCTGTGCCCTGTGCACCCGGAATTACAAAAGACGCCCTGTTCGTTCCAGGGGCCCCGAACACAGCCGAGCTCAAGATCTGCCGGGTGAATAAGAATTCCGGGAGCTGCCGGGGCGGAGAGGAAATATTCCTGCTCTGCGACAAGGTCCAGAAAGGTAACGGGAAGACGGGAGGGTCGGGAGACGGGAGAGGGCATGGAGGGGGTTGGGGAACGGAGAGCTGGTGGTTGGGGACGGGGGAAGGGGCTATAGTGGCGCTGAGTAACCATTTTCTCCTGCTGCTCTTCTGTGTCTCCCCGTTCAGAGGACATCGAAGTGCGGTTCTTCACCGACGAGTGGGAGGGCAAAGGCTCTTTCTCTCAGGCTGACGTTCACCGCCAAGTGGCCATCGTTTTCAAAACACCCCCCTACAAGGACGTGACCCTGAGTGAGCCCGTCACCGTCCGCATGCAGCTCCGACGTCCCTCCGACAAGGAGGTCAGCGATGCCATGGAGTTCCAGTACCTCCCGGATGACAAAGGTGAGGGCTGTGCGCACAGCAGGATCCCACAGGTGCCATTTTCGTTTTCGTTTTCCTCTCTCTCACTTCTGTCACCGGGGCGGGGTGGGGTATCCTTGGTAGGGTTTGTTGGGGTGGCGGGGGGAGGGTAGGGGAGTGCGACGGCTTGGCGTTAATCCAGCGGGAGACCTGAAGGTTGGGTTGGGGGGGGTAAACGTTTCCAGGTTCGAATCCTGCCAAAGGTACAGTTTGAATTCGGATTTTATCTCTAAAGCAGAAGGGTGGATTTTGGGAGTTTAATGACGAAGGCGAATCCGCCATCGTCTGTCAGACAGAGACCCGCCTAGGTCGCCGGCGTCCCTTTTTGGGGAAGGAAATCCGACCCGGTTTGGGCCTACGTTCGACTCCAGTACCTTAGCGGTAGCCTGGGCCTTGAGGAGAATTTTTGTTGCCTTTTCAAAACATTTGGGATCCGGGGCGCACCACCTGAAAGGGCCATGGAAGCGTGTGCATTGGTCAATAGTTGGCAGGGACATGGGGTCAACCAGGTGGCTCCATCAACAGGCTAGGCCAGGCTCAACCTGTCGAATGGCCTCCTCCTGACGTTCTGCGGCCCTCAGTTAGCAAAGCAGGGGACTCCTCGAATCATTTCCGCAAGCCGAGGAGTATGTAAACAGATTGGGCAGGTCAGTGGTAGATGGAATTAAACTCTCAACGCATTCCTTGTCACTTTGCATTTGTCAATGAATGACAGGCCACTGGGAAGCTCAGGAGATCTTGGGGGAGCTTGACCCCAGATCCTGGAAGGTGATGCTGAATTAATAAGGGTGGTGCATGTGTGGAATGAGCTGCCAGAGGAAGTGGTGGAGGCTGGAACAATTATAACATTTTAAAGGCTTCTGGATGGGTATATGAACAGGAAGGGTTTAGAGGGATATGCTGGCAAATGGGACTAATTATTTTAGGATATCTGGTCGGCATAGACGAGTCGGATCGAAGGGTCTGTTTCTGTGCTGTACAGCACTATCAGTGGTTGAACAGCAGAACAGATGGACTGAATGGCCTAATTCTGCTCCTCTATCTCCATGGTCTTACAGGACAGGCTAATGACATAGTTAGGAAGGCAGAGGGGACGCTTTATCAGTTGCGGCCTCGATTCTAAGAGCAGGGAGGGTACGTTGGAGCTGGACAGGACTTTGGTTAGACCCCCGCTGGAGTACCCTATGTAATTCTGGGCCCCGTGCTGTAGGAAGGGCCGAGAGGGGGGTGCAGGACATTGCCTGGGATGGAGCACATTTCAGCGACGAGGAGAGGCTGGATAAGCTGCAGTTGTTCTCGTCGGAGCAGAGAAGGTTGAGAGGGGGGCCCCTACAGAGGTGTTTAAGATCATGAGGGTACGGATAGGAAGCAGATGTTAATGTTGGTGAAAGGGTTGAAGAGCAGAGGGGGCATAATTTTGCCGAGAAAGACAGGAGGTTTGGAGAGGATTCGAGGTGGCGGTGCGGAATGCGCTGCCTGGGAGGACAGAGAAAGCTGGAAACTCCATGATAATGAGCATTCGAAGCAATTGTATGATTATGGGGCCTAGTGCGGGACTGCAGCGTTAAGCGGGAGTATATTTTTGGGGCCTACTGCAGACTCTGTGCTCTATGAAGCACGTCAGGGCTGGATTGAAGGAACCTTATGAGGCTCGGCAGGGACGATGCCTCCCACAGTCAAATGGCTGCGGGGTTGGCACGGCCGGTCTGTCGCGACGTCGTGCGGGATGGTACGCGCATCAAATCGACTTTGTGGCTTGCCGCCCCAGGCTTCGGGATCTCGTTCTGAATTGTAATTTCTCGCCTTTTTCTTCCCAACAACGAAAATCGCAGATCCCTACGGCACACAGGAGAAAAGGCGCAAGACGCATCTCGAGTTTATGAACATGCTTCACAAGTGTAACATGCCTGGTGAGCATCGTCAGTCTCCCTTTTGCAGGTCCTTGCAGCCTCTTCTGTGGGTGTCTCAGAGAGGTCCCAGAGTGGGATTCTGTACCAGACACCTCTTCACCGTGAACGAAAGCAAACAGCTGTATCAATTTATCTTTGTGTGTGCGTGCACCTTGCGGCCTGGAATCCTGGATAGGAAGGGCACAGGCCCCCATCCTCTTCCATTCAGTAACTGAGCAGGAATCTGTCTCCTAATCCCGCCGAGGTCAATGGGAGACTTCATTTGCCCCATGATGGACACACCTTCCGAGATTGTCGAACCCTGGTGTGGAGTTTGACCCTGAAACCTCCAGCTCCACTACCACTGGGCCGCACGAGTGCTTTCTGTCTGCCTGTTTGCTCTTTTCCCCCTCTCTATCTCTCTTTTCCCTGTCTCACACTTTTACCTACATCTCTCACTCTTTATCCCCTCTCTTGCTCCTTTTCTCCCCTCTTGCTCTCTCCTCTTACTTCTTCCTCTTCCCTTCCCCCCCCATCACTCTTCCCCCCCCATCACTCTTCCCCCCCATCACTCTTCCCCCCCCCCCCACCTCTATTGCTCCCCCACTTCACTCCTCTCCCCCCTCCCTCACTCTCCCTCCCACCTCTATCGCTCCCTGCCCCTTGGTCTCCTTCCCCCCTCCCTCACTCTCTTCCCACCTCTATTGCTCCCCCTTTCACTCTCCACCCATTTGGTCTCCTGCCCTCCCTCTGTTGCTGTCCCTCTTTGTACTCCCCGTTCTAACAGCACTTTCCACCTGCCCCCCCAATTCTTCCCCCTTGGTCTCCCCGCCCCTTGGTCTCCACTCTCCCACCACTCCCACCCTACCCCTACCCCTACCCCTACCCGCATGTCCCTTCTCCCTGCCTTACCTGCTCCCACATCTTCCTTCGATCTATTTTAATGTGTAAGCGATATTGAGCAACCCAGGACAGGGATTTGACGACTGACAAGCCTTTCTGATTCTAACATGAGCTGTTTCTCCCCTACCCCCTAGGGGGACCTCCTGCCCTGAGACCCATTGCAATGGCCCATCGATCCGGGGGTGATAGGGTGGCGAAGACCAAGCTCTATGAGACAAGCCAGAGAGGTGAGGAAACTCAAGGAGCGGATCTGGGCCCCATCAGGGCTGGTGGGGTGCGGCGCGGTCGTGGGAGGGAGAGACGGTGAGGTGGGGGGGGTTGGGCTAGGAAGGAGTGGCGGGGACGGGCTGAGGGCAGTGCTGGGGTGAGTGGGGGGAGGGAGTTGAGGGGGAGGGGTGTAGTGGCGGGGGGAGAGGTGGGGGTCAGAGAGAGTGGGTGCGCAGAAGGTGGGGGTCGGGGTTGGGGGAGGGAAGGGGGAGAAGAGAGAGTGGGGAGAAGTGGAGGGTTGCTGATGGTGATTTTGGGGGAGCTGGGGGGGGTGGGAGTGGAGACAGGAGTGAGGCAGGGGCCCAGGTGAGTAGGAGAGGGAGATTGAGGGTGGGAGGGGGACCAGCTGGAGGTTGGGGATGGTGGGGGCAGAGGTGAAGGAGTGAGTGAGGTGTGGGGTGGTAATGGTGGTCAAGCTCGGTTTTAATTGCTGTGGGATCTCTCTCTCTTTCTCCACCCAGGCGGCAGTGCCCCCGACCTGCTGGGAGGGACCACGTCGGCCAACCTGGGCTACCAGTCCTTGGACCGTTTCTCGGTTGGGCCCTGCCACCCCCAGGCCCCTGTCTCCTCTTCCTCCTCCTCTTCCTCGTCCACCCCTGCCCCCGCCCCTGCCCCCGTCCCCCCAACCCAGCAGCCCTACTACTTGACCCTGGGGGTAGACCCGAGGGCCGGGGACCAGTTGGCCAATCCCTTTGCCTTTGCGGGCAAGGCCCCAGACGTGACCAACGTGGCCAGCGCCTTCTCCACCATCGACATGTCTGAGCTGTTTGGCTCCGCCTTCCAGCTGGGGCAGGGAGACGGGGTAGGGGTTGGGGGTACAGTGGCGCCCCCAACAGGCCCTTGCGTGGCCAAGCCAGACCTGTACCTGGGTGAGGGCCCGAGTTCCATGGATCAGTTCCTGGACGACGCCAACCTGATGGGCCAGGAGAACGAGTGCGTCAGCCTGGGTTCCATCGACAACATGGATTTCCAGGAGCTCCTGAGGCAGGAGACTGTGACCTCTCAGCACCAGCAGAGCCAGCAGCACCAGGCCCCGGCTCCATCTTCGCAGCCCAATCCCAGTAGGCCCCAGGTGCCCGATTTCGGCCTGGAGGGCCTGACCAGCAGCTTGCAGACGACCACGCTGATGAACTACTCACCCGACCTGCTGAAGCTGATGGCCAGCAACCAGGAAGATGGGAAAGCTGAGGCCAGTGAGACTGCCCTGAATGGAGGCGATCTGGAACCCACTGCCTTCCTGCCTGACCCCTCGGAAGAGGACCACTTAATGTCGATCTTCACCCACAGCTTCGATCTGATGAACTCCACAGAGATTAACAAGATCTACGAGACGCAGTAGTGAGCCCATTCTGAAAACCACCCCGCAATACCACCTCCCGCTCTCATATTGGGTTCAATCCATTGCCTCTGTTTTAAAGTTCTCATCCATATATTCAGATCCACCTTCTACAGTCTCCCAAACTCATCTTTTTCTCTCTGTCTCTCTCTTCTTCTGTCTCTATCCTCTTCCACCCCTCCCCATTCTCCCCACCCACCTTTTTCTCTCTCCCCCTTCCCTTCTGTCTCCTTCGATCCTCAGACCCTCTTTCTTTCAGTCACTCCCCAAACTCTTGTCTGCTCCCTTTACTCTGTCTACCTTCCCTTCCCTGTTCCACCCTCCCTCTCTCTCTCTTCCTTCCCCTCCCCCTGCCCTTCCCTTCCCTCCCTCCACCTCCTATCTCCTGCCCCCCTCCTCCTCTCCCCGCTTCCCCTCCCTACCCCATCCCCACGCTGCCCCCCCATCCCCACGCTTCCCTCTTCCTCCCCCCCGCTTTCCCTCTTCCTCTGCATCCCGCCCCACAACTTCCAGCCCTTCCCTCTCGATTCCAGTTCTTTCCCCCATCCTCCCCTCCCTTCTCTTTCCCCCCTCCCACTGAAGATTCCATCAATCCATCGGTAGTGGCCGTGCTTTCAGCTGTCTGTAGTTCCAAGTTCTGGAATTCCAGCCCTAAGCCTCTACGCCTCTGTCTGTTTGCCTGGGCACGTGTCTCTCTCTCGGTCATTTTGCAGACTTGCCCTAAGAGTTATTGGTAATACGTACCATGTTGCTCGATGGCTGAAGGCAGAACCGCCAATGGTGGAGCGATGGGAACTGTGACTTTCCTAAAGAGACCAAAATTGGTGGAGGCCAGGAAAACTTTCCTCCCTCGACCTCAATCAACATTATAGACGTTGTAGATCTGATAGGGGCATCTTATCGCCACATTTTTTCTATTGCTTCACTGGACAGAAGTCTGCTTTTGTGCAGAGAGAGAGAGAGAGAGAGAGAGAGAAGTGCCTTCAAGTGGTTTCGGAGCTCTCTACTGTAATCACCGCCAACACTGTTGATTCATATAAATCTATTTCTGACTGCGAACACGTGGTTTGAGCAAGAGATTATAAATTCTTCATTAGTGGATAGTAGAACTGCACACTTAATAGCAAACTGGAGCAAGTCAGAAGTACCCAAGGAGCCAAAATCAAGAAGTCTTAAAATGGCATAGGCCTTGATTATAACTGTTCCCTCCTAGCTTTAATAGAGGCCTTTCCACGGAGCACTGCACTCTGGGAAGGCCAATGCCTCCATCTTGTTTTGTGCAGAGTCCAGAAAACATATACAAGGACGTCACCAGGAGAGGCTGAAGAGGCCGGTGCTGTTTTCCCTGGAGAATCACAGGCTCAGTCTTAGAATCCCTTACAGCGTGGAAGCAGGCCATTCAGCCCATCAAGTCCGCACCGACGCTCTGAACAGCATCCCACCCAGACCCACATGCCCCCTACCCTGTAACCTTGCATTTCCCATAGCTAACCTACTTAGCCTGCACGTCCCAGGACATGATGGGGCAATTGAGCACGGCCAATCCATCCTGACCTGCACACCTTTGGGCTGTGGGAGGAAGCTAATGACCTTTTATAGAGGTTTATAAAATCATGAGGAGCACAGATACGGTGAATCTGTCAAGGTGTTTTCCCCAGGCCAGGGGAGACCAAAACTAGAGGAGGTAGGTTTAAGGTGACAGGGGAAAGATTGAAAAGGAGCAACTTTTTCACACAGAGGGTGGTGTGTGTATGGAATGAGCTGCCAGAGGAAGTGATGGAGGCTGGTACAATTACAACATTTAAAAGGCATCTGGATGGGTACGTGAATAGGAAGGGTTTAGAGGGATATGGGCCAAATGCTGGCAAATGGGGCTAGATTAATGTCTGGTCGGCACGGATGAGGTGGACTGAAGGGTCTGTTTCTGTGCTGTACAGCTCTATGACTGTCTCAGAAGGGTAGGAAGATGTGTGCCGGCTGTTGGCACAAGTGAACACGTTGCTAACCCTGAACCCAAGTCAGGGATTTGAAATCTCATTCATTCCCTAGAGTGATAGAGGTCTACAGTACTGAAAAAGGCCCTTCGGCCCATTGAGTCTGCACCAGCCAAGAACCTGATTAATCTAATCCCATTTTCCAGCACTTGACCCATCGGGACTATTTTTTGCCGAAAGGTTTTATCAGAAGCTGCGTTTTGTTTTCATCGTGTAGGGTTCAGTTTCCTTTCCTTCAAAAATAAAATTAAACATGCCTACTCACTTATTTTTGCAACTGTTAGCGAGATTGAGAAACAGCGAGGAGATTTTCATTTTAAAACAATGCAAAAAAAAGACACTGGGGGAGGAATGTCACTGGAGGAAAAATGGCAGTGCTGCCATCCCATACGGCTGTGCATCAGCGAAAGTCTTCTGTTAAATATGACCCATCTCTCTCCCTGACTGGAGTTCTTGGTCAGGCTGACTGACTGCAGGGCTGATGTTAACAGACGGATTCAAATCCTTCCTGTGACCCCTCCCTCGAGACTGGTATCAGGGCAGGTTCAGGAGGGAAGGGAGCACAACTCCACACGGCCTTGAGAAAGCACCCTGTGGATCTTGCCCTTTTTTTTCTCACCTCCTCTGTTTTTAAATTCACTTCACGGAACGAGAGTCCAGCATTTGTCACTAATCCCCAATTGCCCGATGAGCGGACAGCTGCCCACCCCCCCCCCGAACTGCTATAGTCCACACACTATAGGGACACCCACAATGTTAAATGACTCCCAGAGAAAGGAGGAAATTCTGGGATTTTGACCCAGTGACGCTGAAGGAATGGCGATATATTTCCAAGTCAGGGTGGGGAGTGGTTCGGAGGGGAACTTTTAGGGATGGTGTTCCCAAATTTAGGCTGCCCTCGTTTTTCTGGGTGGTATAGATTGAGGAGTTGGAAGGTGCCGTGGGAGGATCTTTGGTGAATTTCTGCAGCGCAGCTTGTAGATGGTACACGCTGCTGCTACCGAGCGTCGGTGGGTGGAAGGAGCGGATGGCCGGCACCACATTCACAGTTGGGAACCTTGGTATTAGTTGTTAACGAGCTTCTTGATGGCTGTTGGGGCTGCCCCCATCCAGGTAATTGAAGAGACACTCCTGGCTCATGCCTTGTTGAACGCGGACAGGCTCTGGGGAGGCACGAGGTGAGTTACTCGCTGCACTCAGAGCCACAGTCTCTGTACGACCATTTCGGTTCAGTTTCTGGTCAGTAGTCACTCCCCAAGATGTTGATAGTGAGGGATTCAGTGTTGGTAATGTCATCGAACGTCAAGGGGGAAGATGGTCAGTGCCCGGTGAAGATTCTTGGAATGAGCAGGCAGTGATAATTGTACAGTGCCAGCTCCCCTGAAACCACGTTGGGAAAGACGCGATGCTGTGAGCCTGATGCCTCAGTAAAACCACGTGGCCCATTTTGACCCTGGGCCACCACCATCCCCTTGCTGTTAACTTTTGTCAGTTTCCTGAGGGGGTTTTGCCTCACGCACGACGCTCGCGAGCAGAGAGCGGCTAAGGCGGACACAACCTCAGTTACCTGCCTGCAGACCGATTCCCGAGTGCTGCAGGAACGGGCTTAACTGCAAAGTGTCCCCTCCCACAGTCGAACAGCCGAGGGTGTCTCTGTGGGAGAAAGAAACTCAATCCATTCCTACTCTGCCAGCAACTGTAAATAGAGCTCAAGAGACTAGCTATTTAGCTGTAGGTGCATAGTGTCCCCTACTGCAGTCAGTTCCTGCAAAATAACTTTGTGGCTAAAAATGTATGTGTTTATTAGCATGTGTAACAGAATGATGTAGTTTTTTTTAAAAAGTAAAGTATGATTCTTTTAAATAAATAGTTAAAATTGAATTTAGTGTTGTCGTGTTTCTGTGAAGTCACTGGACATGTCAAATTTGAGGTTTTTGACTTAGTGTGCAGACACAGCAGGTGGAAAATGAGTAAGTTCCTACAGATGCTGGAATCTACTGAAAACAAAACGAAAAAAAAAAATGCTGGGTCAGGCAGCATCCAGAGAGAGAGCAAACTAACGTCGATGCGGGAGTAGGAGAAATGTAGAACTGCAGTTGTAAAAACAAAGGGGTCTTAGTCAGAGAGATGAGGGCAATTTCATCGCGGCGGGTCATTAATTGGTAGATTCTCTTCTCCAGAGAGCAGTGGAGGCCGGGTCAGCAAGTCTCCTCAAGGCAGATTTCAATTGTTGATTCAGGGAGTCAAGGGTTCTGGGAGTGGTTGGGGGGAAGGAAGGTGGGATTCAGGGCATGTTGTTCTTTAATGGCAAGGCAGCCCGAGAGGCTGAATGGCCTCCTCCAATCCTGTGGATTTTGGAGCAGTGTTAAGCCCTGGACACTGGGCCAGAAAGAGTCCGGGCTCCATTTTGGGCCTGGGTTCTGCTTGCTAAGAGGGACAGAGAGAGAGAGAGTGTGTGTGTGTGTGTGTGTGTGTTGGGGGTGGGGTAGGAGAGAAAGAGATTAAACCAACCCACGTTCTGCTCACAGAAATCTCCAGTGGCCAGAGAGATAAAGTAGGGTCGTGCAGTACAGATTGGTTCCGCATCTATAGGGTATACCAAGAGGCCACGAGAGATTGAAACGCCAGCTATTCCTGTGTGAGCAGTGTGCCTGGTGTCCCTCAACAGCCATTGAATGATGGATGTTTGCCAACGTCCCCGAACTCTCAGGAGATGCTCAGGTCCTGGGGAGAAGCACTCGATTTTACTTCTAGTGGGACAGAACTGAAAAGTAAAAGGTTGGAGCTTGCTTAGGCATGTTCCTGCCCATAATGTGGAAGTGGCGAGCAGAGAGGCACAGGAGAGGGTGCAGAGAAAGGCGATACAGAAACACATGGGGACACGTAGCAGGAAAGGACCAACAGAAAAGAGAAGGCAGAGAGGTGAACCAATGGAGGGCTGCAAAAGTCTCAAACATTGTGACAGAGTGCACTGGTCTCCTCTTGCGAGAGGAAGAAGTGCAATGTGGTTAAAAGAAAGGTCTTTCAAACTGGTTCTGTAAGGTAGGCATGGCAAACAGGTCGCTGCTTGAAGGTGACATCGGAATTAGGGGTCATACAGAAAGGACCGTCCGCAACAAACCCTCTACAGGGTCATGCAGGGGAATCTGCTTTGTGCAGAGAGTGGTGTGAATATGGAATTCTCATTCATGTTGTTTAAAGCAAGAGGAATGGAATATGAAAGTAGGGGTATTTTGATTTGATGGAACGGTGCGTTTGGTAAGACTACATTGGGGTTTTACAGTTTTGGCTGCCTTATTCGAGAGAGATATAATTGCATTAACTAATTCCTGTGATACCAGGCTTTCAACATAAAAAAAAAAGAGAGACATCCAGGTAAAGCTTGCACATATCAGGACAGACAATGCAAGAAACTTGGAAAGGGCACGCCAATTTATACAACCTAAGAAGAGGATGCTATCTTATGATGGATTGTTGGGTCTACACTCACTGGAGTTTCAAAGGAGGGGTGGTGTTATTAAAACACACAGGATCCTGAGGGGGCTTGACAGAATCTAAGGGGATGTTGCCCTCATGGAGAGTCTAAGAGTGGGAACAGGAGGATCTGTTTTAAAATAAGGAGTCCCATTTAAGACAGACAGGTGATCTTTAATTTCCACCCAACGCAAGTCCACGAAATGCGCTGGAGGCCAGGTCATTGGGTATTTTTAAGGCTGTGGAAAATGGATACTTTGCTAACGAGGCACTAAAAGGGTGTTGGGAATAATCCATTGAATCCCTACAAAGTGGAAGTAGGCCACTTGGCCCAACAGGTCCACACCAACCCTTGAAGAACATCCCACCCAGACCCAGACCCAACCCCAACCCCAACCCCAACCCCAACCCCCTACTCTATCCCTGTAACCCTGGATTTCGCCATGGCTAATGCACTTAATCAACACATCCCTGGGCACTATGGGACAATTTAGCACGGCCAATCCACCCT
>JAHRHZ010000182.1:1518601-1613660 GCA_024137785.1 Ginglymostoma cirratum | reverse complement strand
TGTGTGTGTGTGTGTGTGTGTGTGTGTTTGTTGTCTCTCTCTCACATGGGAGGAACAGAAAGCTAAATTTTATCTATTTTAATGCAAGGATCCTTACTGGTAAGGCAAAATAACTTTGAACGTTTATCAGCTTGTGGGAATGTGATGTTGCAATCATTGAAACATGGTTGAAGGAAGACAGAGCTGGCAACTCAGAATTTCGGGGTGTGGAAATTTCAGACATGATAGGTGGGGGTACTGTGAGACAGGTGGAAACATTGCAGTTTGGTGTCTTTTATCAATAATGCAATAATGAGGGAGGGTGTCTCAGAAGACTGTACAAATGAGGCCATCTGCACGGAGCTTAGAAACTAAAAAAGGGACATCTGCGCTCTGTCTGTTCCCCAGGACACACACCAATGCAAACGTCAACTGTGCCTGGAGGACCACCAATTTGGTGAAAGACACTCTTTGGTCTGCCCAAAATATGTTGGTCTTCCAGAACAAGGAATTGGCCCTGACTGAGTGTCGCAGGCTGGCACTTTCCAGGACTATGTGCTGTGGGACGCATTAAAGCTTGGAGCAGCTGCTGCCAAGGCGCAGTACGGGAACACCACTGTCTGAGATCTTCCTGCTGAAGGTAAATGGGGGTCCGTTCAGTTTTTGGACTCTCCTAGTGCCTCAAGCGTATATAAATATTAGTAATGTGTGTGTAAGAGAGGTCTTTTTGTGGAGAGAGTCAAAGTCCAATGTTTTGTTTCTGCAACTGCGCAGAACTGATTTAGTGACAATGTATATATACAAACAGACTTTTTAATGAATAAAGTATAGTTTTGAAATTAAAAAAAGTTCTGAGGAAGGGTCGCCGGACCCGAAATGTTAACTCTGTTTTTTTCCTTCACAGATGCTGCCAGACCTGCGGAGCTTTTCCAGCAACTTTGTTTTTCTTCCTGATTTACAGCATCCGCAGTTCTTTCGGTTTTTATCAGGTCGTGTGGGAGTGTCCTGTGACTATTCTCCTCTCTAACAGGTATACCGTTTTGGATACTACTGGGGGAGATAGCTTCTCAGGGGAGTATAACAGCAGCATCCAGGCCCGTGGCACCACAACTGGTTCTGCTGTAGTGCAGAGTCAGGCAAGATCCAAGTGAACAATGGTGGTAGGAGACTCGCTAGTTCGGGGCACAGACAGGTATTTCTGTTATAGTAGGAACTGCTGATGCTGGAAAATCTGGGATAACAAGGTATAGAGCTGGATGAACACAGCAGGCCAAGCAGTGTTAGAAGGAGCAGGAAAGCAGATGTTTTGGGTCTGGATGCGACTGGGAGGTGCAGGTGTTGGTGTGGAACTCCTACGCTCGATTCGCGACAAAACGACTGCACCTCCCAGTCGTGAACCACTTCAACTCTCCCTCCCACTCCTCAGACGACATGTCCATCCTGGGCCTCCTCCAGTTCCACAACGATGCCACTCAAAGGTTGCAGGAACAGCACCTCATATTTCGTTTGGGAACCCTGCAGCTCAATGGTATCAATGTGGACTTCACAAGCTTCAAAATCTACCCTCCCCCTACCGCATCCCAAAACCAGCCCAGCTTGTCCCCACCTCCCTAACCTGTCTGTCCTTCCTCCCACCTATCCCCTCCTCCCACCTCAGGCCCCACCCACACCTCCTACCTACCAGCCTCATCCAACCTCCTTGGCCTGTCTGTCTTCCCTGGACTGACCTATCCCCACCCTAACTCCCCACCTACACTCACCTTTACTGGATCCATCCCCGCCTCTTTGACCTGTCTCCTCTCCACCTGTCTGCTCCTTTAACCATCTTCCATCCGCCTTCCTCTCTCTCTCTCTCTATTTATTTCAGAATTGCCTTCCCTTCCCCCATTTCTGAAGAAGGGTGTAGGCCCGAAACGTTAGCTTTCCTGCTCCTGTGCTGCTTGGCCTGCTGTGTTCATCCAGCTCTACACCTGGATATCTCAGGTATTTCTGTGGCCATGTTTGAGACTCCAGGATTGGATGTTGCCTCCCTGGTCAAGGATGCCTCTGAGTGGTTGCACAAAATTCTTAAGGGGGAGGGTGAGCAACTAAAGCTCATTGTGCACATTGGTACCAACGTCATAGGTAGAAAGAAGGATGAGGTGCTGCAGCGTGAGTACAGGGAGTTAATAAACAGGCTGAAAGGCAGGACCTCGAGGGTAATAATCTTTGGGTTACTACCAGTGCCATGTGCTAGGGAGGCAAGGAATAGAAAGATTGGAGAGATGAATGTGTGGCTAAGGAGCTGGTTAAGGAGACAGGGTTTCAGGTTCTTGGATCATTAGGGCCTCTTCTGGGGCAGAGTAACCTGTACAAGAGGGACAGGTTACACCTAAACTGGAGGGGAACCAATATTCTCGCAGGGAGGTTCGCTAGTGCTGCTTGGGAGAGTTTGAACTAGAGTGACAGGGGGCTGGGAACCAGAGCAGCAGGTCAGCAAGTGGAGGGATTGAGGGGAAGGTACATGTTAGGACCAATGAATCAGAAAGGGAAGAACAGGCAGAGACAGGTAAATGAACACAATAGTACGAGTGGGCTCAAGTGTGTTTATTTCAATGCAAGGAGTATTGTAGGTAAGGCAGGTGAGCTTAGAGCCTGGATCAGTACATGGGACTATGATGTTGAGAGAGGGACAGGACTGGCTGCTGAATGCTCCAGGGTTTTGTTATTTTAGACGTGTTAGACAGAAAGGTAAAAGATGCAGAGAAGTTGCATTACTAATCAGGGAGAATGTTACATCTGCCCTGAGAAAGGAATCGTCTTCATTAAGGCAATATGGGTAGAGCTCAAAAATAAGATGGGTGCAATATCTGTGATAGAATTATGCGATAGCCCCCACCAGCCACCGAGACATGGAGGAACAAATATGTAGGCAGATTATGAAAAGATACAATAAATAGAGTTGTCATACTGGGTGACTTTAACTTCCCCAATATTGACTTGGACTCCCTTAGAGCAATAGGCTTAGATGGGGCAGAATTTGTGAAATGCATCCAAGAGGGTTTCTTGAAAGTGTGTGGGTAGTCCAGTTAGAGGAGGAGCCATACTGGACTATGTACTGGATAATGAGGCTGGCCTGGCGACTGACTTCTCAGTGGGACAGCATTTTGGAAACACTGATCACAATTCTGATCACAATTCTGATCACACAAAGCTGTTTATGAACAAGGATAATTCAGGAATGTACTAAATTAGGGGAGGGCAAATTACGACAGTATTTGGAAGGAGCTATGGAGTGTTAATTGGAAGGAGCTGTTATTAGTCAATTGTTTAAAGACCTGCTGATGAGAGTTCAGGACTGGCATGTTCCAGTGAGGAGAAAGTACAGGGATGGCAAGGTAACAAGGGAGGTGGTGAATTTAGTGAAAAGGTAAAAAGACGTATATCCCTTTATTCATTCATGGGTTGAGGATGTCGCTGACCAGGCAGCATGTATTGCCCATCCCTAGTTGCCTAGAGGGCAGTTTAGAGTCAACCACATTGTGGTCTAGAGTCACATGTAGGCCAGACCAGGTAAGAATGGCAGTTTCCTTCCCTAAAGGACATCAGAG
Source organism: Ginglymostoma cirratum (assembly GCA_024137785.1). Lineage (NCBI taxonomy): Eukaryota > Metazoa > Chordata > Chondrichthyes > Orectolobiformes > Ginglymostomatidae > Ginglymostoma > Ginglymostoma cirratum. The sequence goes on along the minus strand of JAHRHZ010000182.1, from coordinate 1,610,091 downwards.
AACTAGATGGATTTTTCCAACAATCAACAATGGGTTCATGGTCTAACCTGGGTCCCCAGAAAGTTTTCTGGATCTCTCGATTAATAGCCCAGTGATGATACCATTAGGCCATTGCCCCCTCCTATGTAAGGTTTAGGAGGCTAAAATCAGACAGGGCCTTTGCAAAATATAAAGAAAGCAGGAAAGAACTCAGGCAGGGAATTAGGAGCAAGAAAGGTCCTTGAAATGACCTTGGCAAGTAGGGTTAAAGAAAATCCCAAGGCATTCTATATATACATTAAAAATAAAAGGATAACTAGGGAAAAGGCAGGACCGCTGAACAGTAAAGGAGGGAACTTGTTCTTGGAGGCAAAGGATGTGGGTGAGATCCTAAATGAGTATTTTGCATCAGTATACACCAAGGAAAAGGATATGGAGGGTAGTGAGATTAGAATGGTGAGACCGCGAGTGAAGGGTGCAGCTGGGAAGGCAAGCTTTTCCTTATAAAAACTTACCTCGTGAGTCAGCGGCCTTCTTCCTTTCAGAGGTGGGAGTGCTGAGAGTGTGAGCCAGGGTGCAGCCGGGAAGGTAAGCTGTTCTGTATAAAAACTTACCTCGTGAGTCAGCGGCCTTCTAGCTTTCAGCGGTGGGAGTGGTGAGAGCACAAGCCAGGAAGTGAACTAATATATTCGGGCATTGGCTAAACCCGAAACACTACATGTGTAGTGCCTCCCATCCATCCTCCTCCTTTAACCAAAAAAAAAGCTGTGTGGAGGGTCGGTAAGGTGAGGCTTTTTTTAATTCTTTTGGCAATCTAGAGGAGAGGGAATGGAAGCTAGGGCAGTTACATGCTCCTCTTGCAGGATGTGGGAGGTAAGGGTCACTGCTGGTGTCCCCTCTGACTTCACCTGCGAGAAGTGCACCCAACTCCAGCTCCTCACAGACCGCGTTAGGGAACTGGAGCTGGAGCTGGATGAACTCCGGATCATTCGGGAGGCTGAGGGGGTGATAGAGAGGAGTTATAAGGAGGTGATCACACGCAAGATACAGGAAAAAGGTAGCTGGGTGACTGTCAGGAGGGGGAAAGGGAATAGGCAGACAGTGCAGGGATCCCCTGTGGCCGTTCCCCTCAATAATAAGTATACCATTTTGGATACTGTTGGGGTGGACGACCTACCAGGGGAAGGCCATAGTGGACAGGGCTCTGGCACTGAACCTGGCCCTGTGGCACAAAAGGGAAGTGGGGAGAATAGGAGAGTAATTGAAGTGGGGGATTCAATAGTAAGAGGCACAGGCAGGCGGTTTTGTGGACGCAAACGAGACAAACGGATGGTATGTTGCCTCCCAGGTGCCAGGGTCCTTGACGTCTTGGATCGTGCCTTCGATCCTTAAGGGGGAGGGTGAGCAACCAGCAGTCATGGTACACATTCGTACCAATGACATAGGCAGAAAAAGGACTGAGAATGTGAAAAACGAGTACAGGGAGTTAGGTTGGAAGCTGAAGTCCAGGACAAACAGAATAGTTATCTCTGGATTACTACCAGTGCCACGTGATAACTAGGTAAGAAATAGGGAGAGAGTGCAGCTAAACACATGGCTACAAGGCCGGTGTAGAAGGGAGGGCTTCCATTATGTGGATAATTGGAGCACATTCTGTGGAAGGTGGGACCTGTACAGTAAGGATGGGTTGCACCTGAACCGGAAGGGCACAAATATCCTGGGAGGGAGGTTTGCTCGAGCGAAACGGGATGGTTGAAACTAGATTGGCAGGAGGTGGGGAACCAAATCTGTAATTCAGAGAATGAGGTATTCAGCCTTCCAACAGACGCAACAGGGAATGAGGTTGTTAATAAAGAAATGCAGTTGATGGAGCGTGATTGTGGACACAGAGATGGTTTGAAGTGTGTATACTTCAATGCTAGAAGTATCAGAAATAAGGCAGATGAACTTAGAGCATGTCAGTACTTGGAACTACGATGTTGTGGCCATTACAGAAACTTGGGTAACTCAGGGAGAGGAATGGTTGTTGGAAGTTCCAGGATTTAGATGCTTTAAAAGAAATAGGGAGGGTGGTAAAAGAGGTGGGGGAGTGGCATTACTAGTCAGGGTGAGTATGGCAGCTACTGAAAGGCAGTTCGAGAAAGATATGTCGACAGAGTCAGTTTGGGTTGCGTCAGGAACAAGAAAGGAGCAGTCACTTTGTTGGGGGTTTTTTACAGACCCCTTAATAGTTGCAGAGAAGTGGAGGAGCGGATTGGGAGGCAGATACTGGAAAGGTGCAAAAGTCACAGGGTTGTAGTCATGGTGACTTCAACTTTCCAAATATTGATTGGAAACTTTTTAGTTGTAATAGTTTAGATGGAGTGGATTTTGTCCAGTGTGTTCAGGAAGGATTCCTGACACAGTATGTAGACAGACCAACACGCGGAGAGGCCACTTTAGATTTGGTGCTTGGCAATGAACTGGGCCAAGCGTTAGACCATTGGCAGGAGAGCATTTTGGCGGTAGCAATCATAACTCTGTTACTTTTACAGTAGTCATGGAACAGGATTGGTACATACAGCAGGGTAAGGTTTATAATTGGGGGAAGGGTAATTTTAATTCTGTTAGGCAAGAACTGGGTAACATAAAATGGGAACAGATGCTGTCAGAGAAGAGCACTATAGAAATGTGGAGATTGTTTAAGGAATGTATACTGCCTGTGATCGATATGTTTATCCCTAACAGGCAGGGAAGATGCAGTCGAGTGAGGAAGCCTTGGTTCTTGAGAGAGGTCGAACGACTAGTTAACAGGAAGGAGGAGGTTTACATAAAGTTTAGGAAACAACAATCAGAAAAGGCTCTCGCGGGATACAAGTTAGCCAGGAAGGAGCTGAAGAAAGGGCTTAGGAGAGCTGTAAGGGGGCATGAGAAAACCTTGGCGGATAGGATCAAGGAAAACTCCAAGGCTTTTTACACACATGTGCAGAACAAGAGAATGACCAGAGAAAGGGTAGGGCTGATCAAGGATTGTAAAGGGAATTTGTTCACGGAGCCTAAAGAGATAGGAGAGGTCCTTAATGAATACTTTTCTTCGATATTCACAACTGAGAGGGACATAGTTATAGGGGAGGACAGTGTGAAACAGGCTGGTAGGTTAGAGGAGATTGATGTTAGTAAGGAAGATGTACTAGGAATTCTGAGGAAGTTGAAGATAGATAAGTCCCCCAGGCCTGATGGGATTTATCCAAGGATTCTATGGGCATCGAGGGAAGACATCACAGGGCTTTTGGTGATGATCTTTTCATCCTCACTGTCCATGGGTATAGTGCCGGAAGGTTGGAGAGAGGCAAACGTCATTCACTTGTTCAAAAAAAGGGAAAAGGGATAACCCCGGAAATTACAGGCCAGTTAATCTTACTTCAGTGATGGGCAAATTATTGGAAAGGGCTCTGAAAGATAGGATTTATGATCACTTGGAAAGGCACAGTTTGATTTGTGATAATCAGCATGGATTTGTGAGGGGTAGATCATGCCTCACAAACATTATTGAATTCTTTGAAGAGGTGACCAAACACGTGGATGAAGGAAAAGCAGTGGATGTGGTATCCATGGATTTAAGTAAAGCGTTTGATAAGGTTCCCCATGGTAGGCTCATGCAGAAAGTAACGAGGCATGGGATAGGAGCAGATTGGATTCAGAATTGGCTGACCCTTAGAAGACAAAAGGTGGTAGTGGGCGGAAAATATTCAACATGGTGCTCAGTTACGAGTGGTGTACTGCAAAGATCTGTTCTGTGTCCTCTTCTATTTGTGATTTTTGAAAATGATTTGGATGTAGGAGTGGAAGTGTGAATTCGTAAGCTCATGGACAATACAAAGGTGGGTCAAGTTGTGGATAGTATGGAGTGCTGTTCTAGGTTACAAAGGGACATTGATAGGATGCAGAGCTGGGCTGATAAGTGGCAGATGGAGGTCAACCCTGAAAAGTGTGAGGTGATTCATTTTGGAAAGACAGACTTGAAAGCAGAATACAGGGTTAATGGAAAGATTCTTGGCAGTGTGGAGGAGCAGAGGGATCTTGGGATGCATGTCCACAGTTACCTAAAAGCTGCCACCCAGGCGCATAGAGTTGTTTTCTAAAGAAGGGTCTAGGCCCGAAACATCAGCCTTCCTGCCCCTCTGATGCTGCTTGGCCTGCTGTGTTCATCCAGCTCTACACCTTGTTAACCCAGGTGGATAGAGTTGTTAAGAAGGCGTATGGCCTGTTAGCTGTCATTAATAGAAGGATTGAGCTCAAGAGCTGTGAACTTATGCTATACAAAAGCCTGGTTCGGCCACATCTGGAGCAGCTCTGGTTGCCTCATTACAGGAAAGATGTGGAAGTGTCGGAAAAGGTGCAGAGGAGATTTGCCAGGATGTTGCCTGAAATGGAGGGAATGCCCTACGAGGAAAGGTTGAGTGAGCTAGGGCTTTTCTTTTTAGAATGACTTGATAGAGGCGTACAAAATGATCAGAGGTATAGATGGAGTGGACAGCCAGAGACTTTTTCCTGGGGTGGAGGTAGTTATTACGAGGGGCATAGTTTTAAAGTGAGTGGAGGTAGATATAGGGGAGACGTCAGAGGTAGGTTCTTTACTCAGAGAGCGGTAGGGACGTGGAATGCATTGCCGGAGAGGGTGGTGGAGTTGGCCTCATTAGGGGCATTTAAGAGGCTATTAAATCGGCATATGGATGATAGTAAAAGGTAGGGGTGGAAGTTAGATAGACCTTAGGTTTAGGGTAAAAGTTCGGCACAACATTGTGTGCCGAAGGGCCTGTACTGTTCTATGTTTTATGTTCTAGTGTGCAGCATGCTAATATGCCAAATGTTTTTCAGATCAAGAATCAAGTGGTATTGGATCTCTTGAACAGCATTAAGGTGGATAAGTTCCCAGGGCCCGATGGTGTCTACCCTGGCTTTTGAGGAAGGCAAGAGGGGAGATCGCTTTGGCCTTGACCAAGATCTTTGTATCCTTGTTAGTTACTGGAGAGATCCTGTCGCTATCAAGTAGCTATTGTTGTTCCTCTGCTCAGGAAGGGAAATAGGGATAATCCAGGAAACTATAGACTGGTGAGTCTCTCGTCAGTGGTTGGGAAGCTGTTGGAGAGAATTCGTAGGGAAACGACTTATACGCATTTGGAAAAGCATGGCCCAGTTAGGGACTGTCAGCATGGCATTGTGCAGGACAGGTCACGTCTTACTAACTTAATTGAATTCTTCGAGGAGGTGACAAAGGTAATTGATGAGGGTAGAGCAGTGGATGTTGTCTACATGAATTTTAGCAAGGCTTTCAACAGGGTCCTTCATGGTAGGCTCATCCAGATGCATGAGATCTATGGTGACTTGGCCACGTGGATTCAAAATTGGTTTGCCCATAGAAGGCAGAGGGTAGTGTTGGAAGGCTGTTTATCAGGCCGGAGGTCTGTGAGTAGTGGTGTTCCGCAGTGATCCGTACTGGCACCACTGCTGTATATAATGTCTTGGATAAAAATGTAGATGGGTGGCATTAGTAAGTTTACAGATGATACAATATCAGTGAAATTGTGGATAGTGTAGAAGGTTGTCAAAAGGTACAATAGGATACCTATATAGATCAGTTGCAAGTATGCGGTGGAGAATTGGTAGAGTTTAATCCAGGTAAGTGTGAGATGCTGCACTTTGAAAGATCAAATGTTAAGGAAGAGTATATAGTTAATGGCCTGAACAACGCTGATATACAAAGGGATCTTGGTCTTCAAGTCCATAGCTCCCTGAAAGTGGCCATGCAAGCGGTAAAGAAGGCATATGGCATGCTTGACTTTCTTGGTTGTGGAATTGAGTATAAGAGTCAGAATGTCAAATTGCAGTTTTATAAGACTTCACTTAGGCCACGTTTAGAGTATTGCATTCAATTTTGGTTGCCACATCACGGGAAGGATGTGGAAAGAGTGCCGAAGAGGTTTACCAGGATGCTGCCTGGATTAGAGCATATGAACTATAAGGAGAAACTAGAAAAACTCAGTTTGTTTTCTCTGGAGCAGCAGAGGCTGAGGGGAGACTTATCAGAAGTCTATAAAATTATGAGATGCACAGATAGGGTTGACAGTCAGACTCTTTTTCCCTGAGTTGAAATGTCTAATACATTTAAGGTGAGTGCCGTTAAGTTCAAAGGAGTGCAACAGGCAAGCTTTTTGCACAGAGAGTGGTAGGAGTCTGGAAGTTGCTGCCAGGGATGATTGTGGAGGTGGATACGATAGGGGCGTTGAAGAGACTTCTAGATAAGCACATGAATATGCAAGGAATGGAGGAATGTGGACCAAGGCATGCAGAAGGGATTAGTTAAATTTGGTGTCATGTTCAGCACAAGATCGTGGGCTGAAGGGTCTGTTCTATGTTCTATGCCAAGCATAAAAAGGGTAGGTTGTGAGAATCTTTTCCCCATGGCAGGCGTGTCTAAGACCACAGGGCATAAGTTCATGGTGAGGACTAAGTGCTTAAGTGGGATCTGAGGAAACATTGTTTTCACCCAGAAGATTGTACAAACATGGAACATGCTGCCTCATAAGATAGTGGAGGCAGATACTCTCACAACATTTAGAAGCATCTGGATGAGCACTTAAAAAAACAGGGCACAGTAGACTATTGAGCGAGTGCAGGTAAATAGGATTTGCAGAGGTTGGTCTTTGTTGGTCATAGAAATGTGGGCCGAAGGGCCTGTTTCTAGAATAGAATATCCTTTATTGTTATGTGTACTCCAGTAAAGAAGTACAGGTTTTTACAAAAGTTTTTACAATGGCTGCCTCAAAAGGCACCTTTAGGTACAAGAACCCAGGTACAAATTTTGAATACAAAGAGGAATAAAAGGAAAAGTAGTAGCGTTACTTAGTGTCTGAAAAATATGTTAGAAATGTGATAGTTACAACATAGTTAAAGTCCGGTAAAGAGTTTCAAACAGCAGCTGCTCAGCATGTGGTCTGACCGCCCACGCCAGTCCAACAACTGTCTCGCTTCGCTCCATGCCTCACATCTATTTAACTGGAAGGATTTTTTGGGGCCTGGGATGGACGTGAGGGGGGAGGTGTAGGGACAGGTGTAGCACCTCCTCCAGTTGCAGGGAAAGGTGCCAGGCGTGGTGGGGCTAGTAGGGAGTGTGGAGCGGATGAGGGAGTCACAGAGAGAGCGGTCCCTCCGGAAGGCAGATAAGGGTAGGGAGGGAAATCTATCCTTGGTAATGGGGTCAGATTGCAGGTGGCGGAGAATGGTGCATTGAATCCGGAGGTTAATGGGGTGATACACGAGGACAAGGGGAATTCTGTCTTTGTTTTTATTGCGGGGAGGGGGTGTGAGGGCAGAGGTGCAGGAAATGTAAGAGATGCGGTCGAGGGCATTTTCAACCACTGAGGAGGAGAAATTGCGGTCCTTGAAAAACGAGGACATTTGGGATGTCTGGGAGTGGAATACCACGTCTTGGGAGCAGATGAGGTGGATGCAGAGGACTTGGGAATTTTTTAAACCATAAACAGTAGATTGTGCCTTGTTCAATCGTACCATGAGATTCTGTGAGTTTTCAAATGTTCAGCTCTGCTAGCTGCTGTCTGTGTGAATAACCTTCTTAAAGCTGCATCTGAAGGATCTTCAGATCTTGACGGCTTCTAGCCTTTTACATGCTGCAGGTAAATGCAGTCTGCACTGCTTGCCACCATATTGTAAGGTGGCTTCTCATCATGGTGTAAGATCCACCTAGTAGATTTGCTACCACTATCCACTTGCCCAGTCAAGATCCAAAGGTATGTGAATATGTAAATATTATATCAGAGAAGGAGAAAAACTTGACCTTCTCTTGAGTAATAAGATGGGGCAAGTGACTGAAATGACAGTACAGGAACACTTTGGGTCTAGTGATCATAATTTTATTTCTTTTAAAATAGTTTTAAGGAAAAAGAAAAGCCTTTCATAAAATATAAAGTTTTTAATTGGAGTGAGGCAGAGTTTAGTGGTGTGAGACAAAACTTTCAAAGTTTAATTGGAGTAGATTGTTCGCAGGTAAAGGAATGTCTGATAAGTGGGAGGCCTTCAAAAGTTTGATAATGAGAATTCAGAGTCATGCTGCTGTTAAAGTGAAAGATAAGGCTGGCAGGATTAGAGAACAATGGATGAATAAAGATATTGAGGTGCTAGTCAAGAATTAAAATGAATCATATAGTAGATGTAAACAAATGGGTTCAAATAAATCTCTTGAACAGTATAAAGAGTGTAACAGGAATTCTTAAGAGGGAGATCAGGAAGACTGAGAGCATATGGCAAATAAGGTTAAGGATAATCCAAAGATATTCTTCAAGAACATTGAGAAGGGAGCAGCTAGAGAGAGAATAAGACTCATAAAGATCAACAAGGTCATCTTTGTGTTGAACCTTTGGAGATGGGAGAGATTACTAAATTAATACTTTGTGAAAGATTTTACTGTGGAGAAAGAAATAGAGGCTACAGAACTGAGGGAAATAAATATTGATGTTTTGAAAACAGTTCACATTACAGAAGAGGAAGTGCTAGAGGACTTAGAAAATATAAAGGTGGACAAATCTCCAGGACCTGAAATAGTGTATCCTAGGACGTTGTGGGAAGTTAAGGCGGAAATTGTGGGGCTCCTTGCAGACATAGTTGTATCATCTATAAATATAGATGACGTGTTGAACGACTAGACATTGACTAATGTTGTACCTTAGTTTAAGGAGAGATGTAAGGACAAGCCTGAGAACTGTAAACCTGTGAGTCTGATCTTGGTGATGGCTAAATTGTTGTAATTCTGAAGGATAGGATTTATATATGCATTTGGAGAGGCAAGGAATTATTAGTGATAGTCAGGAAGGGAAATCATGCCTCACAAACTTGATTCAGGTTTTTGAAGAGGTAATCAAGAAAATTGATGAGAGCAGAGTGGTAGACATTGTTTACTTTAGTAAAGCCTTTGAGAAGGTTCTGTGTGGTTGATTAATTAGTAATAAATCACATGGGATTCAGGGTGAGCTTGTCAATTGGATACAAAATTGCCTTCACGGCAGGAGACATCATAATCAGGTGTGGTGGGGAGAAACACCTGGCAGTCTAATTTGAAGACCCTCATCTTGAACAAGACATACCTACTGCATCATAGCAACTAGGTACAAGTTTACATTGGTATGATGTTACCATGACTTTGACAATGAGATGATGAGTGAAATCACAATGTTAGGCCCTATTCCTTGAAGATTTCAATCTGCTTCCCCACTTCCCAAATGCATGTGACATTATCAGAACAGAAATTGTTGAGGCACTGAAAACGTTGGAGGTAATTTTCCAATCTTAAATACAGAGGTGGTGCTCAACGTATTCCTCAGCATATGCCTTTCAGATCCTCGCACCCTCATAAAACAATTCTGACAATGAATTTACCACTCCCACTTTGCTGAATAGTTACATGATCTCCCACCCTGACCCTGAACACCCTGATGTATCAGAGAAACAGATGGTGTACAGTCACATAAGATTTACCATTAACAGACCTATAATATCCTTGCATGACATACTGTGTAATTTGCTGTCCCATGTCTGACTGCTGTGGGAGCACTGTTGTAAAGCTGAAACTTAGTTTTCTGTGTGATTCCTCTGTGCAGAGTGATTCGCAATTTCAAAAGCACTGGTTAAATCATTCATGCTCCAGTATTGTCAACCAAAATTAGTCTTTGTCAACATCAAATCTTATATTTTGAAGCAGATTGTTCTTCATTATAACACGACTTGTAACTTCTGTCTAGAATTCATCAGTTTCGCCAATTTATTGCACCCTTGGAGGCTGAAACTATTCGCTTGCAATCTGTAAAAAGTGGGGAAAAAATCATAATTGTTTAACAGGGCTGTGTATAATCCTATAGATTAAATAACTTGGAATACAGTTAACAAAAAAATTTAAGTTGAAAAAAATAATAGAATCAGATGAGAATCCCTTTATAATTAGAAGTCTGTCTGTCTTAGCTTTGATGACCTAGCCTTGACAAACCTATGTGTTAAAGAATTCCACAGATTCACAACTCACTGAGAGGAGAAATTTCTACTCATCTTCCTACTCAAATGGATTACTCCTTTGCCTATCTTTCTTCTAAATTCGAATGAGTACAGGCCCAATCTACTCAACCTGTCCTCCATACAACCAATCCATACCAGATCAACCTAATGAACTTTTCCTGTCAAATAACTTAATAGAGGCTGGTATCGCATCAACAAATCACCCTTTATTAACACATGAACTCGTCCTTGACTATACTACTGCCTCAAACTGAGTCAGGGACCAGAGTGTCAGTATTGCTGACACTCACCATTTTTACCTGTCAGCCAGGGCTCCCTGACTGGACCAGATTAACGGCCCCAATCAGGGAACTCATTCTATGATGTTCAGCTGGCTGCCCTTGTTATAATCACTACACTCTGAACTTCCACCAGTGCTTTTCTTATATAAGGGGACCTAAACTGTTCACAGTTTTAAAGCTGTGGTCTGAGTAGTCACTCATAATTTTACAATCCACTTTCTTTGAAATAAAGGCCAACATTCCACTTGCCTTCCCTATTACCTGCTGAACTTGGATGCTAGCTTTTGCAATTAATGCAAAGGGCTTTCCACAGTCTTTCTCTATTTTAAAGATATGCAGCTCCTCTATTCTTACTACATTTTTCCCACATTACGCTCATCTGCCAAGTTTCTGCCCACTTACTTAACCTGGCTATATTCCTCTGCATAATCTTTGTGTCATCCTTGCCATTTGCCTTCTCACCTATTGTATGTCATCTGCAAACCTGGCTACAGTACATTCACTACTCCCCAACAAAGTCCCTGACCAGACCTGACACAGTCCCCACCTACCTCCATTGAAATGACTCCCACATAAACCAAGGTCCACGTACTCTGCGGACCTGACTTTATCCCAGACAATCACAGATAAACTCCCCCACCAGCCAACTGAACTTTCCTCCCTGATTCCCCACCCTCAGCCTCGAACAATGTCCCTAGACTCCCATACAGGTCTATTAACTCGGCAGGATCCGCTTTAGCCTTCATCAAGGACATGACCTGATTCAAAACTGAGTCATTCCCAAACCCCAGACTCAGTTTCCTGATCCAAACCCCTTGGTTTGGCATGACCTGAACATAGCTCCTATATCCACCAAAGACCCAACCCCTTCCAGACCCGACTGGGATCCTACATGTCTGCCCCCTTCCCAGTCCAAATTTGATGTGCCAATTTCCTGATTTTCTGCTCTCAGAACATTCAGACCAAGTTGAGTTGGATGGAAAAGTGGAAGGTGGCAGTGTGATGGGTGAAAAGATGGTAACTGGTGGGTAGAAGGTGGTACATAGTATGTGATACTCAATGATGGTGCCAATTAGGTCGGGCAGTAGGGTGGAAAGGCGGAAAGGCATAGTGAAAGTGGAGTGAGGTTGGGTAAGGGAAGAGTCAGTGGGTGCAAAGGAACGGGAGGGTTGGGATAGTCAAAGTCAGGTGAGAGGGACAGCATGGAATCAAGGGGTCAATGGAATCACTCTGTCAGATGCTAACTTATCCAGGAAGTAGCCTCTGTTTGATGCATGGAAGATGGTCCTGATGGTGGCTGTGTCCAGAACCAGGGGTCCCACTCTAAGGATTAGGGTTAGACCATTTAGTACAGAGATGAGGAGACATTTCTTCACCTAAAGAGTGGTGAGCCTGTGGAATTCATTACCACAGGAAGTAGTTGATGCCAAAACATTGAATGTATTCAACAGGTGGCAAGACATAGCACTTGGGGAAAATGGGATCAAAGGTTATGGGGAGAAAGCAGGATTAGGCTATTGAGTTGGATGATCAGCCATGATCATGATGAATAGCGGAGCAGGCTCAAAGTGCTGAATGGCCGCCTCCTGCTCCTATCGCCTATGTTTCTATGAATCTGTCCTGTATTTCCTGTGCAGCTAACATGAAATTAAGTCAAAATCTCTTCCAAGTCTGAGACTTAGGCACGGTTTCTCAGAGCGCTGGGGAATTGCCCATCAGAAGTTTAAGCTCCTCAGCAATTACTGTGGTATCAGGATCTTCAAGGGGTACTGGTACATGCAGCTGCAGGTATCTCCCGTCTCCAACTATCACGAGGTCAGAGGAGATGTTAGGAAGATAAAATGGGACTTCAAAGGGAAGTGGGTAGGTTATGTGAGCAAGAACATGAAGGATCAGACAGTAGGAACTGCCGATGCTGGAGTCTGAGAAAACAAGGTGTGGAGCTGCAGGAATGCAGCAGACCAGGCAGCATCAGAGGAGCAGGAAAGATGATGTTTCAGGTCTGGACCCTTCTTCAGGAATGGGGGACGGGAAGGGGACTCAAATAAATAGACAGAGGGGGAGGCGATGATGGATGGTGGTTAGAGGAGCAGATAGGTGGAGAGAAGACGGACAGATCAAGGAGGAAGGGATGAAGCCAGTACAGGTGAGCGTAGGTAGGGAGTTGGGATGGGGGTTGGTCAGTGAGGTGGGAGGGGCGGACAAATGGGAGAAAAGACGGACAGGTGAAGGAGGTGGAGACGAGAAGGGCTGGTCTTGGGATGAGGTCAGAGGTGGGGAAATTTTCAAACTTGTAAAGTCCACAATGAGACCATTGGGCTGCAGGGTTCCCAGGCGGAATATGAGGTGCTGTTCCTACAGTCTTCAGATGGCATCGTTGTGGCACTGGATGAGGCCCAGGAGTGGGATGGGGAGTTGAAGTAACCGGCTGCGAGGTGTTGTTGTTTGTCATGAACCAAGAGTAGGTGCTCCACAAAGCAGTCTCCAAGCCTCTGCTTGGTTTCCTGGATGTAGAGGACGCCACATTAGGAACAGCGGATACAATATACCACATTAGTGGATGTGCAGGTGAACATCTTTTAATATGGAATGTTTTCTTGGGGCCTGGGATGGAGATGAAGGGGTAGGTGTAGGGGCAGGCGTAGCACCTCCTGTGGTTGCAGGGAAAAGTGTCTGGGGTGGTGGGGCTAGTGGGATGAAGGATGAGATGCTGCGTTTTGGAAAGGCAAATCAGGGCAAGACTTATTCACTTAATGGTAAGGTCCTGGGGAGTGTTGATGAACAAAGAGACCTTGGAGTGCAGGTTCTTCAAAGTGGAGACACAGGTAGATAGGATAGTGAAGAAGGCATTTAGTACGCTTGCCTTTATTGGTCAGTGCATACAGTAAAGGAATTGGGAGGTCATGTTGCAGCTGTACAGGACGTTGCTTAGGCCACTATTGGAATAATGCGTGCAATTGTTGTTTCCCTGCTCTCAGAAGGATATTTGTGAAAATTGAAAGGGTTAAAAAAAGATTTACAAGCATGTTGCCAGGGTCGGGGTGTTTGAGTTATAGGGAGAGGCTGAATTGACCAGGCTTATTTTCTCTGGAGCATTGGAGGCTGAGGGGTGACCTTATGGAGATTTATAAAATCACAAGGGGCACGGATAGGGTAAATAGATAAGGTCTTTTCCCCGGGATGAGGGTGTCCAAAACTAGAAGACATAGGTTTAAGGTGAGAGGGAAAAGATTTAAAAGGGATCTAAGGGGCAACTTTTTCACGCAGAGGGCACTGTGTGTATGGAATGAGCTGTCAGAGGAAGTGGTGGAGGCTGGTATAATTACAATAAAGCCACCTGGATGGGTATATCAATGGGAAGGGTTCAGACGGCTATTGGTCAAATGCTGACAAATGGCATGAGATTAATTTAGGATAGATTGACAGGTGAGGTCAAAGGGTCTGTTTCTGTGCTGTATGTCTCTATGATTATAACTTATTAATGTTTGTTTTACCTAATTGACATGTAAATTAAATTCATCCAGGATGAATTTAATGTGGAAAAATATGAAATTATCCAGTTTAGCAGGAAAAAGAACATTTTAAATAAGAGATTGGCATATGTTGATGATCAAATGGGATCTGGGTATCCTTTCTTCATAAGCCACTGAAAGCTATTTTACAGATTCAGCAAGCAATTCAGAAAACATGTAATGTCAGCCTTTATTGCATGAGGATCTGAGTACAAGAGTAAAAATGGCTTGCAGCAATCATATAGAGCCTTGGTGAGAATGCACCAGGAGTATTTTTCTCCATCTCCTTCACTGAAACTGCACCGTGTCTCTATCACTGTGAATATTTGCATCACTCTTTCTTTGTTCTCACACATCACTGAAAGTAACATGCTGAAAATTAAGCCCACAATTCCCAAAGTCATCACAAAGTTGAAGATCTTATCAAAGTCACAGAGATGCATTCCACTGGCTTCTGTATTTCTGATTCAGCATTCTGTAACAAGACCGTATTTGCCCAAGTCGCCAGCACCAATTGCCATTTTGGAATGTTTGGAAAAGTCGGGGCAACCAACACTTGCTCATTTATCAGAATTGCCTTCAGCTGCCTAGCTCTGCTGACTTGTTACTTTTACTTGTGTTTTTTAATAAGTTCATTGAAGGTATAGCTATTGTGCTGAAATTACACACAATTCCTATTAAAACTAATACAGTAAGATTCATCAAATCATCCTTGCTAATCTAGGCCTCGTAGCCTCATAGTTCCTTTAATGTATATTCAGGAGCCTAGTTTTGGATTCAATTACCTCACTCTCCATCTTAATGAAGAATTTTACATATTATGGTTACTCTTCTCCAAAAGACCCTGCACAACAAGATTGTTAATTAATCTTTTCTTATTGCACAATACCTAGTTTAGAACAGTCAGTTGTCTGGTTAGTTCGTCAATGTAGAGTCATAGAGTCTGACAGCATGGAGGCAGGCCCTTCAGTCCAAATGGATCCATGCTGATCAGAATGTCTATCCATGCTAACTCCATTTCCCTGCACTTGGCACATATCCTTCTAAACTTTTCCTGTCTATGCATTTGTCCAAATGCCTTTTAAATGTTGTTAACGTACCAGCTTCAACCACTTCCACTGGCAGCTCATTCAATGTGTGTATCACCCTCTGTGTAAGAAAAAGTTGCCCCTCAGGTTCCATGGATTCTTTCCCCTCTTACCTTCAACTGATGCCCTCTGGTCCTGACCCTTCAACCCTGGGGAAAAAGGCTGAGTGCATTCACCCTATCCATGCATTTAATAACCTTGTATACTTCTGTAAGATCTCCACTCAGCCTCCTGTGCTCTAATGAAAAAAGTCCTAGCTTGTCCAACCTTTCCCTATAACTCAATCCCTTGAGTCCTGGCAACAACCTTGTAAATTTCTTCTGCACGCTTTCATGTTTAATAACATCCTATAGCAAAGTGACCAAAACTGAACACAATAATGCAGCCTCATCAATATCCTATAGAACTGCAACATAATTTCCCAATTTCTGTACTCAAAGCCCTGACTCATGAAGGCCAGTGTGTCAAAAGCCACCTTCACTACCCTATCTACCTGTGATCCACTTTCAGACAGCTGAGCAATTTCCAAATGCAACACCTCACACTTATCTACATAAAACTCCATTTGCCATTTCTTGGCCCACTTCCCTAGCTGATCGAGATCTTGCTGCAATTTCTGAAAACCTTCCTCACTGTCCACAATATCACCTATTTTAGTGTCATCCACATACTTACTATTAATCATGCTTTGTACATACTTATCCAAATCATTGATGTAGATAACAAACAGCAATGGCCCAGCATCAAGCCCTGAAGCATACCACTAGTCATCGGCCTCCAATCCAACAAACATCCTTCCACTATTACTCTCTGCATCCTACCATCAATCAATTGTGTATCCAATTTGCCAGTTCTCCCTGGATTCCATGTGATCTAACCTTCCAGAGCAGCCTACCATGTGGAACCTTGTCAAAGACCTTATTAAAATCCATGTAGACTATGTCTACTGCCCTGCCCTCTTACTGGTCACTTCATCAAAGAACTCTAACAAATTTTTGAGGCATGATCTCGCACGCGCAAAGCCATGCTGACTACTCTCACATGCAAGAAGCCGTGTTGACTACTACATGCATTGCTGTTAAAAAACCAAAATATTAAGTAAGACATATTCTTGGAAAGTCACCTGCATGACATCATTGCTAGCTTGTTTTATCAAATTGACATGTAAATTAAATTCATCCATGATAACAGTTGTAACCTTATTGTATGCATTTCTGATTTGTTGTTTAATGTCTTGATTTAGATCTCCACTACTGTTTGGGATGGTAGATAATCCCTCACGTTTTCTTCCCCTCTTTCTCTTTATTTTTCTCTTTCTATCTCATACTCATTCATAAAGACACTATTCATTACAGAATTTTTTTGAAATAATCTGGATGGTAAATGATATGCAATTCAGAAAATAATTAAATCTTACACAATCTCTTCCAAATCAGCACATTTCTGTACAAGATGCTGGAAGAGCTCCAAGGAGTTATCTGTAAATCCATTAAATGAAAGATCCAGGAATTTCAGGGTATTCTTCACACAAAGGGCAGAAATAAGGTCCCCACAACACTCATCTGTCAGATAATTTCTCTTCAGGCTATTTAACAAAAGAAAAGTGAGGCAATGAGGCAGATACAAAGGAACGGTGACAAAAATTGACGGAGACCAAGAGTGTCAGAAAGATTGGGGAGAGGGGTCTAAGGAAATGAAAGGGAAAAAGCACAATGACAAGAGGTGTGGATGACAGACAGAGAACAAATAAAGGAATGGTGGGGGGAGGGCACAGGGAGTGAAAGAAAGGACAAAGATTCATAGACAAAAACACAGAATAAGCAGAATGAGATAGTAAAGATAGAGAGATGGAAAGGGGAAAGATTCAGAGAAAGACACACCACCCTTGAAACAGAGAATAGAGGCAGAGAAAGAAAAAAAGGTACAGCAAAGAGAGAGACAGAAATGAGAAAGTGAATGAGGCAGACTAACATAAATAGACAGAATGAGATGGATAGGAGTGTGTCTAAAAGACAGAGGGTTTGTGACAAATGGGGATAGACTGGTAAAGGAAGATATATATAACATGAAGGACAGAAAGAAAAATAGGGACCGAGAAAAGTAGAAAGAGAAATATAGAGATGGAGCATCAGATGATGAATTGTGGAGAAAGAGAAATGGAGGTGAATAGAGAAAATGACATAGGAAGGAAATAGTAGAGATAAACAGTTAATGTTTCAAGCTCAGTATGACTTCTTCAGAACTGAAGACGAATTCTGAAGAAGAGTCATAGCAGACTCTAAACATTAATTCTGTTTCTCTCTCCACAAATGTGGCCAACTTGCTGAGTTTTTCCAGCATTCATATATTTGCTTCATATTTCCAACATTCACAGTATTTTGTCTTCATTAGTTGAGATAAGCAAATGTACACAGCTCTATCGATGGAGATAGGAGAGAGACAAATAAAGAAAGAGGGACAAAAGGAAACATGAAGACCAAAAGAGAAAACATGTGCTGGTTACAATTGAATGAAGAATATAAGAAATGTTACATTTAAATTTTCCAAGATGAAAAAGTGTAGAGACAATGGCATAACAGGGAGATTGAGAGAGACTGTACAAAGCACCAAACAACATAATTATTCATAACAATGCCCGAATAATAAATAATAACCTCTAATTGTAAGTTTTGCAGTTCTTTATTCTTCAATTACCAATTGCATCAGAAAGTATATTACTGCACCTAAACACTGCACCTAAAATCAGTGTGAACAACGTTTCCTGGAAGATAAAGAAAGATTTGGAGGCAGTTCACAATTAGTTATCTAGATTGATTCTGGTGTAGAGGGATTATCCAATGAGGAGATGCTGACTAGGTTGGCCCTGTACTCATTGGAGTTTAAAACAATGCGAGGCAGCCTTATTGTAACATACAAGATTCTTAGAGAAATTGACAGGGTTGATTTAGAGAGATTGTTTCCCTTTGTTGCAGAGTCTAGGACCGAGGGCGTAATCTCAGAATAGGGGCATCCAGTTAAGACACAGGTACAGAGTCCAGAATTGGAAAAAAAAATCATCAACTTTGCTTCCAATTTCAACCCTGTTCTCATCTTCATCTAGTCCATCTCTGACTCCTCCCTTCCTTTCCTGAACATCTCTGCTTTCATTTCTGGGGATAGGCTCACCACCAATATCCACTATAACCCCATCAACTCCACAGGTACCTTGACTGTACATTCTCAAACCCTTCTTCCTGTGAAGAGCACCTTCCCATGCAATCACAGAAGGTGTAACATCTGCCTGTTTACTTCCTTCCTCCTCTCCATCCAAGACCCAGGCATACCTTCCAGCTGAAGCAGCGATTTACCTGCATGTAACTCAATCTAGTCTAGTTTTCCTTGTCCACATGGGTTTTCTCCGGGTGCCTCAGTACTTTCCCACAATCCAAAGATTTGATGGATTTAGCAAATGTGTGCAGGGTTACGGGAGAGGGTGAGTGGGTGTTGATGGGTTTGGATGAGATGCTGTTCAGAGGGTTGGCGCAGATTCAATGAGCAGAACTGCTTACTTCTGCACTGTAGGAATTCTATGACCTAAATGTCCTTCTACAGTTGTCAATGAAAGTAAGCAAGCAGGTGCAGCAAGCAGTGAAGAAGGCAAAATGTGCACAGGCCTTCACAGCAAGAGAATAGGAGTTCAAGAACAAGGATGCCTTGCTGCAACTGTACGGGGCATTGTGAGGCCACACCAGGAGTGTTATGTGCAGTTTTGGTCTCCTTATCTGAGGAACGGTATTTTTGCTATAGAGGGAGTACAGCAAATGTTTACCAACTTGGTTCCTGGAATGGTAGGATTAACATATGAGGAAAGATTGAACCAGGTATGATTGTATTCACTGGAGTTTAGAAAAATCAGGCGGCATCTCATAGAAATCTATAATATTCTAACAGGACAGGACAGATTAGATGCAGAAAAGTTGTTTCCAATGTGGGTGAATTGAGAACCATGGATCATAGTTTAAAGATAAGTCATAAACCTTGTAGGACTAAGATAGGGAGAACTTACTTCAACCAGAGAATGTGTCTGTGGAATTCACTACCACAGAAAACGGTTGAGGTCAAAACATTGTGTTTTCAAGAAGGAGGTAAACTCTTATGTTAAAGGGATCAAAGGATATGGAGGAAGGTGGGATTAAGGTATTGAGCTCGATTATCAGCCATGACCATTATGAATAGCAAAGAAGGTTTGAGGGAGTCAAATGGCTTACTCCTGCTCCCATCTTCTAAGTTTCTGTCAACAGTGGTCACATAGTCACCATTAAACATTTTCAGTCCATTTCTTTATTATTTAGTTCAAATTTCACCATGTGCCACGATGGGATTCAAACCCGTATCCCTAGAACATTAGCCCGAGGGCTCTGGATTATAAATCCACTGCCACATAACTACACTTCCCACTGTTTAGCATAATTCTGAGCTTTGTATCATCTGCAAATTCTATATGTCAGAAAGAGCAAGGGTTAGTAATACTGACAGCAATATTTACAAACAACAGTTTTATTTATATCCACACATAAGCTTCAGTGAAACACATGGGCTAATGTTACCTTAGTGCTTCCATTCCGGTATCTCGCATTTTGAAGGCACAGCAGAGACACTTTACACCCAAATCTCCAAGAATATTGAAGTCAAGATGAAGTTCTTTAATTGTTCTCAGCTCAACTAGAAAGGATGCAAGACCCTGGCAACAATTCGCAGAAAGATCGCTCAAGGAAATCCTAGGATATTTGAAAACAGACAATAGCCAGTTGCCATATTTTATAGATGTAATGCGATTTGGTTAACATGATGCAAATTAGAATCTGAATAGGAAAAATCCTGGTAGTTGTCTCATCATTTCTGAGTCAAAGGTAAAAGATTCAGATTCCTCTCTAGAGGTCTGAATACACAATCCAGGCTAACAGCCCACTGCAGTACTGAGGGATTGCTGCACTGCCAGAGGAGAGATCTTTCAGATAATTAAGGCCATATCAAGCCTCTCAAGTTCCTCTGCTACAATTCAAAGAAAATAAGACTGTTGTCCCCAATGCCTTGGCCAATTTTTAATCCTGAACCAAAATCACAAGAGTTTATCTAGTTATCATTGTTGTGCTGTGGGAACCTGTGATACTTAAATTGAATGTTCCCTCCATCATAATAGTGACTGCACTGCAAAAAGCTGGAAAGTATTTTGGGATGTAGAGTCAAGATAGTGTGGAGCTGGAGGAACACAGCAGGACAAGCAGCATCAGAGAAGCAGAAGTGTCTTTACTTGTTTGTAAAGTTTCACCCTATGACAATAGCTCTGACTTCAATAATCAACCAGTGCTTCGAGAGACTGGTCATGACCCACATCAACTCCAGTCTCCCAACCTGCCTCGATCCCCTTCAGTTGGCTTACTGACACAGCAGGTCCACAGAGGATGCCATATCCCTAGCCCAGCACTCATCCCTGGAACATCTGGATAACAAAGATACTTACATCAGACTCCTGCATGTTGATTACAGCTCAGCCTTCATCACCATTATCCCTTCCAGATCGATTTCAAAACTATGTGACCTGGATCTTGGCTCTGCCCTCTGCAACTGTATCCTCAGATTTCTGACCCATAGGTCGCAAGCAAGGATAGGTAACTGCACCTCCTCCACAATAACACTCAACACTGGAGCCCCCCAAGGATGGGTCCTCAGCCCGCCACTGTACTACCCATACACCTATGACTGTGTTGCCAAATTCCAAACATATGCCATCCTGCCCAGGGGGATGATATCTAACAACAATGAGTCAAAATTCAGAAGGAAGATGGAGGACTTGGTGACATGGTGCAATGAAAACAATCTGTCTCTCAATGTCAGCAAACTAAAGAACTGATCATTGACTTCAGAAAGAAAAGAGGAGAACACACCCCTAGCTATATCAACGGAACTGAGGTTGAGAGACGAACAGCATCACATTCCTCAGAGTGATGATAACCGATGACCTGTCCTGGAATTTCCACGTAAATGTGACAGTCAAAAAGGAACAACAACACCACCTCATCTGCCTCAGGCGGCTCAGGAAATTTGACATGTCCATATGGTCCCTCACCATCTTCTACAGATGCACCATTGAAAGCACATTGTCCAGGTGCATAATGGCCTGGTATGGCAACTGCACTGCTCAGGACTGTTAGAAACTACAGAAGGTGTTGTGCACTGTGCAGTCCATCACGGAAGCCAACCTTCCATCCACGGACTCTATTTACACTCGATGCCGTGGACAGGTGGCCAGCATCATCAAAGACCCATCACACCCTGGTCATGATCTCCTACAACCTCTTCCAGCAGGCAGAAGATACAGAAGCCTGAACACAAGCACAAGCTTCTTTCTGGCTGTTTATCAGACTGTTGAATGGACTCGACCCACAAATAATGTAAAGAAGGGTCCAGACCCAAAACGTCAGCTTTCCTGCTCCTCTGATGCTGCTTGGCCTGCTGTGTTCATCCACCTTTACACCTTGTTATCTCAGATTCTCCAGCATCGACAGTTCCTACTATCTCCTAATCTACAATGTAACCTGTATGTCTCTAAGTCTTTTTGATCTGTACATCCTTTGCTTGCTGTGATCTGTCTGTACTGCTCATAAACAAAGCTTTTACTGTATTTCAGTACACCTGACAATAAAATCATTGCTATAGTCTCTGTCCTATTTGTTGAGGCTCCAGTCACCTACCAGTAAATGCTCACCAGCTGTATGTTATTGAACATAATTAATGTATAATTAATGTTACAGCTCTATTCTACATTGTATTATTCAATGAAGTAATTATGCTGTGAAAAAAGAGGAAACTGAAAATATTTCAATGTTTCTCCCATACCACTGGTCTTGAGGCCATCTACGGGAAATGCAGAGAAAAGCATTTCAAGGAGGGAAGAGAATGATCCAGATGTGTTATTTTCAGAATGAAACTTATTTATTCAAATTTGCAAGTTAGTGCTGACTGATGCTTACCTGAGGCACTGCATTTTGGAGCTGTGGTTTGTTGGTATTTGACACAGGAATCTGACACCAGTGTCAGTTACCTTATTTGCACTGATGTCCAGGTCCAGTAATTCTGAGTTCTCCTTGACAGCAAAAGCCAATTCTTCACAACAATTGGACGTTAGGTTGTTATGTTTCAAACTGAAAGAATGCATATTTATAATTTAGAGAGACAAGGTAATTCTAATGAACTCATTCTTTATTAATCTATGAACAATTCCAGCACAGGGGTAAATTTAGCATTAATTATTTTAAAGTTATTTTCAAGCGACATGATAGAAATAATTCTGAATTTTGCAGTAGAGTTTGAAACTTTTCAGCCCTGAACATGCGCATTGAATCTGTTTCATCTGTTTTAAATGATTCTCAATTTCCACAGTGCATCTGCAGAGAGAGAAAAACACAATTCCCAGGTCGAAACATTGCAAGTCTTCAATGCTACTTAGAGAGCTGATAGGAGACCCAAGCTAGTTCTTCTCAAGAACACCAATTAGATCCACATGCCAATCAGACAATGGCAAGGTCCCGGGCAGGTGTCCATTTGGAATCAAACTCCAAGGGGCATGGGTCAGCATGGATGGTACGTGGTGAGTGTGTGGGGATAACATAGAAATATAAAACAAAGGATGGGGAGTTGGCCATTCAACTCTTCAAGCCTGCTTTGCCAATCAATATATCATGGCTGATCATCCAACTCTGTACTCTATTCCCATTTTCTCCGAATCACCTTTCATCTCTTTTTTATTTTCTATTCTATTTTACTGTCGTAATCAGCTGCTAGATCCTTTCTCACTGAATTCTAAAATGCTCCTTCTGCTATTGTTACAACATTTTTGGCAACATTATAAGCATTGTCCTTTGATCTGATTCAATATTTAACTTCACTTTTATGGTGGGGGTGGGTTCAACTGAGGCTTTCAAGAGGGCATTGGATGAGAGTATTTGGATAGAAAAGGTGTGCATGGATATGGGGAAAAGATAGGAGATTGGCACTATGTAATAGGCTAAATGTAGCTGGCCTGAATGGCCTGCTTCTGCTCCATAATAATTCTGTGATTTTTGCTAGTCACATGTACTGCCACATTACCGATCGTGATTTGTGTTTCAAAGGAATATAACTTTGTTGTAAACCATGCATTAGTTCTTAAAACGCTAGCCATTGCCTATGTATCATCGTAATCTTTACTAGAACAAGAACAAAGAACAAAGCAGCACAAGCCTGTGCCAACACACTTTGCCCTTCCATGCTAAAACTGTCTTCACTTACAACATCCATATGCCTCTATTTCTGAAGAAGGGTCCCGACCCAAAACGTCAGCTTTCCTGCTCCTCTGATGCTGCTTGCCCTGCTGTGTTCCTTCAGCAGGGCAAGGATGTGTTACTATATGTGTAACTGTGTTACTATATCCCACCATTACCTTCCTATTCATGTATTCATCCAGGTGCTCATGAATGTTGCTACTGTGTGTCATTCCACAACCTCCTCTGGCAGTGCGTTCCAGGCACTCACCACCCTTTGTGTGAAAAAAGTGCTTTGCACATCTCTTTTAAACTTAACCCCTCACACCTTGAACCTGTGTGCCCTAGTAATTGACCCCTCCACCCTGGGCAAAAGCCTCTTACTTTCTACTCTACCCAGGTCATTTACAATGTTATAAACTTCTACCAGATCACCCCTACATTCTAGTCAAAACAAACCAGGTCTGTCCAAACTGCTTTCATAGCTAAAATCCCCCTTACCAGGCAACATCCTGTAACCTGTCCAAAGCATCCACATCCTTCTGGTAGTGTGGTGACTAGAACTGTACTCAATATTCCAAGTGTGGCCTAACTAAAGTTCTATAAAGCTGCAGCATAATGTGCCTATCCTTAGACTCAATGCCCCTTCCAATGAAGACAAGCATGCTGTCGATCATTTTTGCTACCTTATCTACCTAAGGTAAGCTGTTACCTCCAGTGATCTGTGGACCTGCACACCCAGATCCTTCAGCATATCAATTCTCCTAAAGGTTCTGCCATTCACTGTATATTTTCCACCTGTATTTGACTTTCCAAAATACATCAACTCACGTTTGTCTGGTTTAAACTCCAACTGCCATTTTTCTGCCCATGCCTCCGACTGATCCATATCCTGCTGTAACCTCTGACATTCCTCCTCACTGTCTGCAATTCCACCAATCTTTGTATTGCCCACAAACTTACTAATTAAATCAGCCACATTTTCCTCCAAATCATAATGTAGATCATGTAGAGGTCCCAGCGCTGATCCCGACGGAACACCACTTGTCACAACCCTCCATTCCGAAAAGCATCCTTCCACGCCACCCTTTGTCTACTATGACTAAGCCAGTTCTATATCCATTCTGCCAACTCACCCTGATATCATGCAACTTCACCTTTTGTACCAGTCTACCATGAGGGACCTTGTCAAAGGCTTTACTGATACCTATGTAGACAACATCCAATAATGGTTGGGCAAGCTCATTGCTTGTTACTCTGGAGAAAGTGGTGACGTGCATGTGCATATAGGATAGACCCGCAATGCTATTTGGGAGTGAGATCCATGATTTTGATCCAGCAACATTGAAAGAATGATGATGTATTTCCAAGTCAGGATGTGAGTGTCTTGGAGAAGAACATGTAGTTGGTGGTTTTTCTGAAGAAGGGTCTAGACCCGAAACGTCAGATTTCCTGCTCCTCTGATGCTGCTTGGCCTGCTGTGTTCATCCAGCTCTACACCTTGTTATCTCTATAGTTGGTGGTGTTCCCCGTGATATTGCCAGTGGGGGATTCACTGTCAGTGATGGTAATGCCATTGAATGTCAGGGGATGTTTGTTAGATTCTTTATGAAAAGAGGTCAAAGCCTAGCATTTGTGTGATTTGACTATTAAATGTCTCTTGTCAGCCTGGATATTGTCCAGGTCTTGTTGCATATGGACATGGACTAATTCAGCATCTGAGGAGACACAAATGGTACTAAACATTGTGCAATCATTGACAAACATCCCAACTTTAGGCCTGATGATGGAGGGAAGTTCTTTAATGAAGCAGCTGAAGATGGTCAGGCCTAGGACACCACCTTAAGAAACTTCTGCTGATCTGCTGAGATGTCCTGGAGCTGAGATGATTGACCTTCAACACCACAACCATCTTCTTTTGTGCCAGATATGACTCCAACCAATGGAGAGTTTTTCACCTGATTCCCATTTATTATAGTTTTGCCAAAGTTCCTTGATGCTCATTTGGTGAAATACAGTCTTGATCGTAAGGGCTGTCACACGGTGATGGTGGTGGGTGGTGGGGAGGCGGTGGTGTGGGGGGCACATGTCTGACCAACATTGTGAAACTGCATGGGTCTGGAATCAATATTGAGGACTCTTTGTTGCCGATGGAAAACCACTGTGCCAGCACCATTTTTAAAATTCATTCCTGGGATAGACTGACTTTAATTGCCCATTTCTAATTGCCCAGAAGATAGTTAAATCAACCATATTGCTGTGGTGCAGAATCACATTTTGGCCAGATCAAGTAACACTGGGAATTTCCTTCTCATTTTTTTTTACCCTGACAATCACACCAGCTTTTGTTCATCATTAGATTTTTAATTGAAAATTTTTTTTGAATTCAAATTCCATTATCTGCATCTTGGATCTTTGGATTACTTGTCGAGTGCTAATACCGCCACATCATTATCTCCTCAAACATGCGCCAAATTCATTAGAACTGCCTCCAGTACAAATAAATACAACATACCGTGGATGATGGAAATCCGAAATAAAAACAAAAAGTGCTAGAGAAATTCAGCAGATCTGGCAGCATCTGTGGAGCAAAAAAGCAGAGTTAAGTTGGGGACTAAGTGTGTTGCGTCAAAATTTGCAGATGACACTAAGGTGAGTGGTAGAGCAAAGTGGGTAGAAGACATTGAAAGTCTGCAGAGGGATATAGATAGTCTAAGTGAGTGGGCAAAGGTCTGGCAGATGGAGTACAATGTTGACAAGTGTGAGGTCATTCGTTTTGGTAGGAATAACAGGAAAATGGATTATATTTTAAATGGTAAAAAATTGCAGCACGCTGCTGTGCAGAGGGACTTGGGCGTCCTTGTGCATGAATCGCTAAATGTAGGATTGCAGGTGCGGCAGGTAATTAAAAAGGCAAATGGAATTTTGTCTCCTATTGCTCGAGGGATGGAGTTTAAAAACAGGGAGGCTATGCTGCAGCTGTATAGGGTCCTGGTGAGGCCACACCTGGAGTACTGCGTGCAGTTTTGGTCTCCTTACTTGAGAAGAGATATACTAGCACTGGAGGGGATGCAGAGGAGATTCACTTGGTTGAATCCAGAGTTGAGAGGGTTGGATTATGAGGACAGACTGAGTAGACTGGGATTATACTCATTGGAATTGAGAAGAATGAGGGGAGATCTTATAGAAACATATAAGATTATGAAGGGAGTAGATAGGTGGAGGCAGGGAGGTTGGTTCCGCTAGCAGGTGAAACTAGGACTAGAGGGCATTGCCTCAAAATAAAGGGAAGCAGATGTAGGACTGAGGTCAGGAGGAACTTCTTCACCCAAAGGGTTGTGAACCTGTGGAATTCCCTGCCCAGTGAAGCGGTTGAAGCTACCTCACTGAATGTTTTTAAGGCAAGGCTGGATAAATTTTTGAACGGCAAAGGAATTAAGGGTTATGGTGAGTGGGCGGATAAGTGGACCTGTCTCAAAAAGATCAGCCATGATCTTATTAAATGGCGGGGCAGGCTTGAGGGGCCAGATGGCCTACTCCTGCTCCTAGTTCTTATGTTTTTATGTTCTAATGTCTCTTGCTTTGGGTACCCTTATAATCTGTTTCATTTGCAATTCCTCCTGCTTTGTCAACATCGTAAAAAACACGATTTTTCAGTTCTGAGGACTCAAAATGTTAATTCTGTACCTCTCTCTCCACAGATATTCCCATTGATTTTATTTCTGCCTCTACTACACTTGTAGGCATTGCATTCCAAACCCGGATTACTCACTGTGTGGAAAAGAAAACTGCTCGCCTCACATTTGCTTCTTCTGCAAACCACTTTAAAACTGTACCCTCTGGCATTTCATCTTTTTACAAGTGGGACAATTTCTCCTTATCCACTCTGTCCAGACCCCTCGTGATTTTGAAAACTTCGATCAGATCTCCCCTCAGCTTTCCCCTCGCCAGGGGAAACAGTGCCAATTTCTCCAATCTTTCCTCGTGATTGAAATTTCTTATCCATGGAACCATTCTTGTAAGTCTCCTCTGCACTCTGTCCGATGTATTCACATTTTCTCAAAGTGTGCAGCCTAGAATTGTACACAATACGCAAACTGAGGTCTAACTGGTGCCTAGTACAAGTTTAACATAACCTCCCTGCTCTTGTGCTCTGTTCTTTAATGATGAAGCCAACAGTATTGTATGCTTCATTCACGACTTTAACTGTTCTGCAATCTTCAATGTCTTATGCACATATACACCCCTGTTTCTCTGCTCCTGCACACTTGTTGGAAATTACCCTTTATTTTAAATTATTTCTCATGGTCTTTATACTAAAGCATAACACCTCACACTTCTCCATATTGGAGTTCATTTATCCACATTTATTGCACAAACTTGCCAAAATCTTTTGGAAGTTCTATACAGTTCTACTATTCTTCTAAGTTTGTGTCATCTGCAAACTTTGAAATTGTCCCCTGCACACCAAGGTTGAGATCATGTATATATCAGGAAAAGCAGGATCCCAATATTAACCCTTAGGGAACTCTAGTTTCTTTTGTCTTTCCAGACCGATTTGCAGAATCTCAAGAGAGAGAATTCATCCCTGGATCAAGACTTTTTATTCCCACCCCCGACACCAAGAACCTCTCTGATGACATTGGGAAATAGAAACAAGTTTTCCATGTTCCCATTAATTAATTATGTCTTTCCAATTATGATCCTGGATTAGATCCACACTCCCACTAGGTCTTACTAGAATGCAACAACCTAGCGATGTGTAACAAGTTCTGTAAAAGTCAAATGGGGCTCTGGTTCTCTATCCACAGATGCTGCCAGACCTGCTCAGTATCTGCAGTACTTACTGTTTTATTTCAGATTTCCATGTCTTGAGTATTTTATTCTTGAGTTCATTTTAAAAGGACTGTGCCGTTCAGTAATTTAGAGAGACGCTCAAAGGAATGCTAGTTCAATCTGTCTTTCACATCATCCAAACAGCAATCAACCCACCTTAATTTTTGCAGTTTGCAGACTTTGTTCTTCAATGCACTGCAGAGAATTTTAACTCCAGCATTGCCGAGCTTATTGTGGGTCAGGTTCAGTTGAGTCAATGCTTGGTTTTGGATGAGAACAGAACCCAATGCTTGGCAACAGTTGCTGCTGATCTGGTTATGATGAAGGCTGGAGCAGAAGGCAGACATTTTCATGTCATTTACAGTAAGACAATGATGATTTCAATTCCTAAAATATCTACTTTATACAGAATCATATGAGATTTACAGATTATTTGTCCTAGATGAATCCATGCTGGTTTATACCAGATTCTTCCCTGTATAGTTTGTGAAAAGTCCTGTTATTTCTTTCTCTCATGTCTTGACATACTTTAACATTAATATGTTGATCCTATTACAATAAATCCAAGGAGTTCATGGATTTCTTTGTAACTAAGACCATTAGATCAGTTGCCCCTACCACCACGTCCACGAGCCCACCTGGCCAAATCTCCTCTCTTCTATACTAACAGTTGTTTCCTTTCAGGTGTTTTCCTCTCCTTTGAAACCTCCTCGACCTTTGCCCTTCTCCGCAAAAAGCCAACCTTTGTCTCCACTTAATTTGCAAGCTTTTGTGTCCTTTCCAACTTCCCTTTCCTCTCCAAAGTTCTTGAACATGTCACTTCCCAACTCTAGAACATAGAACATAGAACAAAGAACATTACAGCACAGTACAGGCCCTTCGGCCCTCGATGTTGCGCCGACCTGTGAAACCAATCTGAAGCCCATCTAACCTACACTATTCCATTATCATCCATATGTTTATCCAACGACCATTTAAATGCCCTTTAAAGTTGGCAAGTCTACAACTGCTGCAGGCAAGGCATTCCATGCCCTTACTAGTCTCTGAGTAAAGAATCTACCTCTGACATCTGTCCTATATCTATCACCCCTCAATTTAATGCTATGTCCCCTCGTGCTAGCCGTCACCATCCAAGGAAAAAGGCTCTCACTGTCCACCCCATCTAATCCTCTGATCATCTTGTATGTCTCTATTAAGTCACCTCTTAACCTTCTTCTCTCGAACGAAAACAGCCTCAAGTCCCTCATCCATTCCTCATAAGACCTTCCCTCCATACCAGGCAACATCCTGGTAAATCTCCTCTGCACCCTTTCCAATGCATCCACATCCTTCCAATAATGCGGCGACCAGAACTGTACGCAATACTCCAAGTGCGGCCGCACCAGAGTTTTGTACAGCTGCAACATGACCTCACGGCTCCGAAACTCAATCCCTCTACCAATAAAACCTAACACACCGTACGCCTTCTTAACAACCCTATCAACCTGGGTGGCAACTTTCAGGGATCTACACATGGACATGGAGATCTCTCTGCTGGTCCACACTACCAAGAATCTTCCCATTAGCCCAGTACTCTGTATTCCTGTTACTCCTTCCAAAGTGAATCACCTCACACTTTTCCGCATTAAACTCCATTTGCCACCTCTCAGCCCAGCTCTGCAGCTTATCTATGTCCCTCTGTAACGTGCAACATCCTTCCGCACTATCCACAACTCCACCGACTTTAGTGTCATCTACAAGTTTACTAACCCATCCTTCTACGCCCTCATCCAGGTCATTAATAAAAATGACAAACAGCAGTGGCCCCAAAACAGATCCTTGTGGTACACCACTAGTAACTGAACTCCAGGATGAACATTTCCCATCAACCACCACCATCTGTCTTCTTACAGCTTGCCAATTTCTGATCCAAACCGCTAAATCACCCTCAATCCCATGGCTCCGAATTTTCTGCAATAGCCTACCGTGGGGAACCTTATCAAACGTTTTACTGAAATACTGAAAAAAACTCCGAGTCTATCTTTACTAGACCCCATGCTTGAATCCCTTTAATGTAACTTCTGCCCTTATCAAATACTGAAAAAGTTCTCAGTCATAAATCACATTTTTTATAACCGTGACAAAGTTCAGTGCTCTACTTGTCCTGTCTTCAGCCAGCAGTACAGTTGATCACACATCACTACTTCAACATCCATGTACTATGACTTGTTTCATCGAGTTCCATTTGTATTTCTTCTTCGTTTGGTCTCCTGGGATGCCTACCTACTTGATTCGTCCAGTAGTGTGGCAATTGTCTCTATGGCTACAGTTGATGTTTATGGATGTAAATAGTGCTGTTACATCAAGGATATCATCATCTCATCCTCTGATTATCAAAAGCACAAAACTAGAAGAGACCCACTGACACGTAAACAACATCCTCACTGGGATAAAGTTAACAAAAGGAGAAAACAACCAACTACCTTTCCTGGACATAATGGTAGAACGCAAAAACAACGGGGAACTCCACACTAGCATAAATAGAAAGACGACACATATGGACCAGATACTCAGTTACACTAGCAATCACCCCAATGCCCACAAATGGACCTGCGTCAGGACACTACTTAAACAAGCCATAATACATTGCATCAACCCAGAACTACGTGAAGCAGAGCAGGAGCACCTATACAGAGTCTTCAAAAGGAATGGACACCCAACAAGCATAATCCCCCATCACCTCCAAGACAGACCACAACAGGACCAGATTCACTAAACACCCTACCGCACATCAGGGACATTTCAGAGATGACCACAAGACTACTCAGACCCCTAGCTACCAGGGTAGCCCATAAACCAGCAACCATCTCACATCAGCTGCTGACGAACGTAAAGGATCCCATACCCAAAACCAGCAAAACCAATGCAATAAACAAAATACCATGTAAAGACTGTGATAAACACTACATAGGCCAAACTGGAAGAAAACTGACAATACAGATACATGAACACAACTAGTCACCAAGAATCACGACCAATTCTCACTTATCTCACTACACACGGACAAAGAGGGACACAAATTAAACAGGGACAACACATCCATGATCACACAAACCTAACAAAGGCACACCAGGGAATTCCTGGAGGCCTGGTATTCTAACCCGAACTCCACCAACAAACACATTGAATTAGACCCCGTGTACAAACAGAGGAGAAACAGAACCGGAAGTGGTGCGAAACACCCCTACAAACTGAGGCATATAAATAACAAATGGGACAGAACATGAATGTTTCACCGGAGGCGCGCTGACGATGTGACCCAGCAGGGTGACAAAACATTTGCAACCAAACCTACCAGCTCGGCGAGCATACAACCTCACTGATGTAATTTGCCTACCCCCAATTTAGTAACTTCCCGCAAGCTCCTGCCTTATCCACGTTCATAGCCATCTTAAAACTTAAGCAGGTGTGATCACTATTTCAAAATGCTCTCCCACACTTAAAGACCAGTCACCTGGCCAGGCTCATTAGCGAATACAAGGTCCAGTATGGCCCCTCCTCCAGTTGGACTATCCACATACCGTTTTAAGAGACCCTCTTGGAAGCACTTAACAAATTCCACCCCGTCTAAGCTCTAAGGGAGTCCTAGTCAATATTGGGGAAGTTAAAGTCACCTTTCCTTAATCTGCTGATATATTTTTTCCTCAATGACTCAGTGGCTTTTGGGTGGCCTATAGTATTAACTTATCACAACGATTGCCCCCATCTTATTTTTGAGCTGTACCCATATTGCTTCAGTGGATGAGCCCTCCAGCATGCCCTCTGAGTGCAGATGTAACATCCTCCCTGATTAGTAACGCAACTCTTCCACCTCTTTTACCTTCCTCTCTATCTCATCCAAAATGACAAAACCGTGGAACATTGAGCAGCCAGCCCTGTCCCTCTCTCAACTATGTCTCTGTAATGGCCACAACATCATCGTCTCATGTACTGATCCAGCCTCTAAGCTCATGTATTTGCAGTCACTAAATTATCAGAATATATCTTGGACCTTCAGACCGAGATGAGCAAAGATTCACTCGAACAAAATTTTAAAAAGGCAAAAGCCGTTATGGAGCTTCAAGAAGTTCCATCCTCTCCCAGGCCACCATTCAAAACTGAACCAGTCCATCCATCTTCTCATCTGCAACTTCCCTCTAGCTCTCACATTTGCAAAAATGGTTATATGATCCTTGACCCCAAGATAAGCTGCTGAGCACGTTGATCATTGATAATGCCACCTATTTCCAATTTCCAATTTCCACTACCCAACATCCCCCTATTTCATCTATTATTGAAACGGGCCAAGTTCATAGGAGATGCTGGGCATCAATCCTGGATGCCTTACTTGCAGTCCCCAAGGGACTTGCCACCGCCTTAGCGCTGACCTCCATTCGTCTCCAGGACTTGCCTGGACGTGCTGCTCCTGTGCAGGGCTGCCTGGGACTTGCCTCCAGGTCTTGCCGGGGCTCACCACCTCCCACACCGACCTGGTTTGGGATTTCCTCCGGAACTCGCCCAAACTTGCTGCCTCCGTGCTGGGCTGGCCTGGGCCTGGCTTCCAGTATGCGCCTGGACTCGCTACCTCCTACACTGACCTGGCCTGGGCCTCGCCTCCAGGACTTACCTAGATGTCCCGACCTCCTTCAATATCTACCATTCGCCTCAAGTAAGTAAAAGTTGAGATTTTGAGGAACATAGAGGAAAGAACAGGTGGAGCAGAGAAGCTCCGGCTGGAAAACTACAGTGCAAGTACTTTTAAAAAGGTAGCTTCTTTATCCTTTATTTTTATGCTGAATTTTTATTTTTGATTCTCTCAAGTCTGTAACACATACTTAAGTACCCCGTACCTAGGCACACTGCACATAAGATGGCGCCAAGAGGCAACATTACAAACTTTTCACTGCTCTCAATTGTATGTGACAATGAAAACGAATTCTATTTCTAATTTTGATACCTCTAGGCTGAATATTCCAATGATCTCCCATATTCTAACATGAGTAACTTGAGGTCATTAAAAACTCTGTTTCCCCTATGCTAATTTGCACTTCGTCCCTTTTAACTTTCACTGCTGTGCTCACTGGCTAACATCGGCTTCACTTCAAGCTAAATCTTCATTTTAAAATTCCTTTGCTGTTTTCAAAATCCCTCCAAGTCCTCACCTATCTCTGTCATCTCCTCCAGCACAACAACTTCTGCTCTCTAATTCTGGTTTGTTGAACATCCCCTGTTTCATCACCCCATCTTTGCCTAGACCCTAAACAATGTAATTCCCAAACTGAATGCTTCCAATTCTTGACTTTTATTTGTTGCTCTAAGGTACCCCTTTTGACCCAGTTTTCAAACTTGAAGCCTTCTAGCCTGCTGTTGTCTTATAAAATTCAGCCCTGAGCCACATAAGGCCACAAACAACATGGGCAATGGTAAGCAATCGGGGCGAATTATGTGAGAACATGAGCAAGGCATTTTCCAACATTAGGAACAACTCATAGAATCCCTGCAGTGTGGAAGCAGGCTATTTGGTTCATTGATTCCACGCTGACCGTCCAAAGAACATCTCAGCCAGATCCACACTCCCCCTTTTCCTATCCCTTTAACTCTACATTTCCTGTGGCTAACCCACCTAACTGCACATTTTTGGATTGTGGGAGGAAACTGGAGCACCCAGAAAAAAACCCCACAGACACTTGGAAAAGGTGCAAACAGTCATCCAAGACCTGAATCGAACCCGGGTCCCTGATGCTGTGAGATAGTAGTGCTAACCACTGACCCACCATGCTGCCCCAACGCATTGTATTTTCATACAGAGTTCCGAACGTTAAAATGAGATTCTCAGTCGGAAGTGGTGAGATGACTGTTAATGGAGATTATTAATTCTTAACAGGCTCATTAACTGCAAATCTCAAGTCATTAATATGGAGCTTCCTATTCTACTACCTAAAGAGCAAAGAACTGTACGAGAGGACAAGGTAGTCAAGAAAGCATATGGCATGATTGCCTTCATCAGTCAGGGCACGAACAAGCCCTTTGGCCCTCCAAGTTAGCACTGACACATGTTGCCTTTCTAAACTAAAAACCTTTTGCATCTATGCGGCCCATATCCCTCTATTCCCTACCTATTCACGTATCTGCCAAGATGCCTCTTAAATGTTACTGTTCTATCTGCTTCTACCACCTCCTTTGGCAGCATATTCTTGGTACCTACTACCCTCTCTGTAAAAAAACTTGCCTCTCATATCTCTTTTAAACCTCGCCCCTTTTACCTGAAACCTATGTCTCCTCATAATTAACACTTCTACCCTAGGAAAAAACTTTGACTATGCATCCTTCTCATAATTTTAGAAACTTCTATCAGGTCATCCCTCAGCCTCGGACATTCAAGTGAAAATAGTTCAAGTTTGCCCAATCTCTCCTCATAGCTAATATCCTCCAAGCCAGGCAACATCCTAGTAAACTGTTTCTGTACTTTCTCCACAGCCTCCACATCCTTCTGGAAGAGTGGCACCCAGAACTATATAAGATATTCCAAATGTGATCTAACTAAAGTTCCACATAGCTACAACATGACTAGCCAATTTTTATACTCTAAGCCCTGACTGATGAAGACAATCAGGCCATAAGTCTTCTTGACCACCTTGTCCACTTCTGTTGCCACTTTCAGGGAACTGTGAATCTGCCACAGGATGTGGATGTGGCTACATCCACAAGATTGTCCAGTCCCCAAGGACACAAGCAACCAACATATACCAGCCTCCTTACATCATTAGGGCACATAGAAACATAGAAAATAGGTGCAGGGGTAGGCCATTTGGCTCTTTGAGCCTGCACCACTATTTAATATGATCATGCAATTTCAGTATCCCACTCCCACTTTCTCTCCATACCCCTTGATCCCTTGAGCCATAAGGGCCACATCCAGCTCCCTCTTGAATATATCTAATGAACTGGCCCAACAGTTTTCTGTGGTAGACAATTCCACAGGTGCACAACTCTGAGTGAAGAAATTCTTCCTCATCTCAGTCCTGAATGGCTTACCCCTTGTTCTTAGACTGTGACCCCTAGTTCTGGACTTCCCCCAACATCAGAAACACTCTTCCCACATCTAGCCTGTCCAGTCCCATTAGAGTTCTATGTTTCTATGAGATTCCCCCAGCATTCTTCTAAATTCCATTGAGGACAAGACCTTGTCGATACAATCTTTCTTTATATGTCAGTCCTGCCATCCCGGGAATCAGTCTGGTGAACTTTTGCTGGACTCCCTCAATAGCAAGAATGTCCTTCCTCAAATTAGAAGACCAAAACTGCGCACAGTACTCAAGGTGTGCCTCACCAAGGCCCTGTATAAGTGCAGCAAGACATCCTTGCTCCAATACTCAAATCCTCTCACTATGAAGGAGAGCAGGCCTAAAGCATTCCTCACTGCCTGTTGCACCTGCATTCCAATCTTCAGCAACTTCAGTTCCATCATGACACCCAGGTCTTGTTGCACCTCACCTTTTCCCAAACTGCCACTATTCAGACAATAATCTGCCTTCCTGTTTTTGCCACCAAAGTGGATAATCTCATATTTATTCGCATTATATTCCATTTGCCAAGTATTTGCCCGCTCAGCCAGTCTGTCCAAGTCACTCTGCAGCCTCTTAGCATCTTCCTCTCAGCACACACTGCCACCCAGCTTAGTGTCATCTGCAAATTTGGAGATATTGCATTCAATTCCTTTGTCCAAATCTATATATATATTGTGAACAACTGGGGTCCCAGCACTGAACCCTGCGGTACCCCACTCTAAGTAGGACCTGATCCACTTACAGTGCACTTCCGCACTTTAACACTGACCTCAGGGAACACCGGCAACCATCGTTGCAATGATACTGCAAGGACACCTTACATCCTTGCAGGGCAAGGGTGGGACAGGCACCTACTTCATCCATTGGATCAGACTGCATATTAAAGCTGCTCATTTGCTCTCATAGCACTCACTCACTTTGAGTCTACCCGCTCACAGCATCCCTGTCGTGCCTTGTTTTTTAATGATTTGCCCCTAAGCCAGGGTTACAAGGCTCACAATATTTTGCTTTGCCTTGTCATTTGACACAGACACAAAGTCAGGAAGTTTGTTATGGTTGTCAGACATCCTAATTCAAATACAGGGAGAGACCTTCAGTCAGTGTGCCCTGGCACAGTAAGCCAAGGGTCTCCAGGGTCTCCAGGGGCTTCGACATGCTCAGTCAACCACTCAGGGTAGTCAGGATCCTTCCTTTGTGGGGAGTGAGGAGTCCAGTGATGGGCAGCCCACCATCTGTCTTGCCTTTTTCTGCCCTACTGTGACTTGTTACTGGAGTGAAAAGGAGGAATTAAGTAAGAAGAAAGTAGCTGGCACAGTTGTTCATGCTGGTGTAGGTGAAGGAAAAGTGGTTAGATGCCCTGCAAGTGTGAACAGTCAACACAGAGGCCATTCAGGGCTCATCATGTGGGCATCAGTGAGAACAAGTGAGGGAAGATTCTGCATGCAATCGTGAAAATGGTAGAGCATAACCATTTGTGGAAGATGAGCACAGTAGCAGAGGCAGAATGTGAGGCAGCAGACAGCAGATGGTGGCACTTACCATGGCAAAGCAGAGAAAGTCATTGACCTTCTTTCACTGTTGGGCATTCCGGCACATGGATAAGGAAGCAATGACCTGGCTTACAACTTGGATCAGGCTAATGGCATTGTAACCTCTGCCAGGCCTTGTGGTAAAGAACATCACTGCTGTGCACCATCATGTCCACCAGAACTTCCAGGTTCCTGCCTGTAAAGATGGGTGCCAATTATCCGCCATATCTGGGATAAATGTCAGGAACCATGCAGGACAACTGTGGACTAACAGTGCTTGTCCAATTGCACAATGGCCTTTTGAAGATTGGGAGGCATCAGGTTTACTGGCTATTCTTGAATATCCCAGCTTTGGCATGTTCTGCTGGGTACAGTGAGTGGTGGAATTGGGTTAGCACTGGGAGAGAGTGATGATATAGTGGTGTGGTAGATATATAATTAGGTGAGCTTGGGACAATCACACTAGGCCTCGCCAACAGAAACCATCCTGAAGCACAACAAAACTGATGCTTTTGGCTAAAATCTAATAAGATTCAGTCCCAGGATTTAGTTTTCCTTTATATTACTCCTGTGGAAAACCCTGTATAGCCCTAATGGTGCTATATAAATATAAGTTGCTATTAGCTTCAAGTATTTCTTGTTACGTCAATTTCCACATTCTGAGCTACTTTTCTGGATAGCAAGGTTTCTGCTAAAAGCCTAATTGGATTTATTAGTTATTATCTTACAGCGACAGCCTAAGTCTCTGGTTTCTCTATAACAGGAAATGGTTTCCATGTTTATGCTATCAAATCATCTCTTGGCCTCTAAAAACCTTTATCAGATCTGCACTTAGCCCTTTGTATATATTATTCAGATACATTATACATCATCTTCTCCACTTCTTTGCCAGTTACCTTAAGTCTTTTTCCTGTAGCTGAATTTCCATTAGAAACTATTTTCTTGAGTAAGGAAACATGGCATGTTCAATCTTCCCTGACAGCGAGAGCCTCTCACTTCTAGTATCAACATTGTAAAATCTCTTTTGCACTT
Organism: Ginglymostoma cirratum; assembly: GCA_024137785.1. NCBI lineage: Eukaryota > Metazoa > Chordata > Chondrichthyes > Orectolobiformes > Ginglymostomatidae > Ginglymostoma > Ginglymostoma cirratum. The sequence continues at coordinate 1,572,411 of JAHRHZ010000182.1, read as the reverse complement.
TCTCCAACCCTTTCATATAACATTTAACCCCGACCTATGTTCCAATATGGTCTAATCATGGTTCTGTACAAGTTTAATATTACACATTTGCTGTAAAATGATACCCCTCAGAATGAATTCCAGTGGTTGGATCAGTTGTGTTCTGCGTTGCAAAGATGCTGTGACATGTTATAATGAACACATTTGGTTACTCACTGCAGTATTTGGAGTTTGCATTCCGGCTCCTTCAAAACATTGCACAGTACCGTCACCTCCAAATCTTTCAGTTGGTTGTGACTCAAATTCAATTCCACCAGACTCTGATTTTTTGACAACCCAGATGCCAGTTCCTCACAACAATGAAAGTCGAGATCATTGCTAGTCAGTCTAGGAATGAAAGAGAATGTTCAATTGGCATTTAAACTAACTTATAAACTAAGACACAGCATTATCGGGTTTTCTTAGCAGTGGAGGGTCTATCACGCAAGAACTTGACAAAAATCAGCAGAATCACAATTAGCTCTATAACTTTCATAACATGCTGATAATGAGGCCTTTGCCATTCACTTTAAATGTGAAAGAGGATTGGACAGACTTTGAACAGATCGAGTGAATGAATGGTTAGTTGGCTCCATCTTTCAGTCACTCTACCTTCCAGAGGTCACATCTAGAAGAAAAAGAGTGACCAAAATGTTATTAATTAATAATATAGGTTAGCAAAGCAACAACGTTAATATCACACAGCAGTTAAGAAAAGTGTGGGAATATGGGACAAAAACCAATAAGAAAAATGTGACTATTACATCCGCTTTGCATTTTTCACAAAGAAAGACATTAGAAAATGTTTCATACAGTAACAAAAACAAACATTGGGCTTTTACATAGGAGCAAAGAGATGTGACTGAAAGAATCATTGAAATAATCATCTGTGAAGGTCTTTGAAGGTGAATTAAAAGGAAGAGAAATGGAAATCTTTGTTCTATTTCTCACACTTCTGCCTTCCACCCTTCCCCTCCCTCACAGAACCCTAAAAGGGATCCCCTTTTCCTCATCTTCCACACTACCGAACTCTGTATTTTATGCTAATTAAAAACTGAAAGAACTGTGGATGCTGTAAATCAGGAACAAAAACAAAGTTGCTGGAAAAGCTCAGCAGGTCTGGCAGCATCTGTGAAGGAAAAAACAGAGTTAACGTTTTGGGTCTGGTGACCCTACCTCAGAACTGAGGAAGTTCTGAGGAAGTTTCACTGGACCCGAAATGTTAACCTCTGTTTTTTCCTTCACAGATGCTGCCAGACCTGCTGAGCTTTTCCAGCAACTTTGTTTTTGTTCTATATTTTATGCATCTTCCTCTGCCATTTCCTTTACCTCCAGCATGAAGCCATACTCAACACACCTTCCACTCCCCTTTCATTTTCCCAATGGAACCATTTCTTTGGCAATGACTGGACTCCACTCCTCAGTCACCCCTAATACCGATACCATTCCCATGCAACTTTTCTATACCAGCACAAGAGATCAATAATTGCCCTCCTGCCTCCTCTTTTCTCACAGCCCAAAGCCCCGGGCAGATGTTAAATGTCTAAATTGGAGGAAGGCCACTTTTAATATAATTAGACAGAATCTGGCAAACATAGACTTGGGGCAGTAAAATCTTCATTTGGAAAGTGAGATTTGACTAAATGTAGTATAGTGAGGGTTCAGGGCCAGGGTATTCATTCACAGGATGAAGGCATCGCTGGCTAGGCAAGCATTTTTTTGCCCATTACTAATTGCCCAGAGGACAGTTAAGACTCAACCATATTGCTGTGGATTGGAGTCACATGTAGGTCAGACATGGTAAGGTTGGCAGTTTCCTTCCTTAAAGGGCATTAGTGAACCAGATGGGTTTTTCCAACAATCAACAATGGATTCACGGTCATCATTGGACTCTTAATTACAGATTTTTTTGTACTGAATTCAAATGCTACCATTAGCCATTGCAGGATTCAAACCCTTGTTGCCTGACCATTAGCTGGATCTCTGGATTAAGCGGTCTAGTAATAATACCATGAGGCTGTTGCCTCCCCATGATTTACTCACAATTTGTTTAATTTAGTCCACTGCACTAGGTGCTCATGATGTGGCCTCCTCTACTCTGGGGAAATGAAATGAGACTAAGTGACTGCTTTACAATACATCACTATTCAGTCCACAAGAATGATCTTAAATGTCCAGTTAGCTGTCAATTTAATTTAACAGCATACTCCTACTCTGAGATTGTTTTTATTCATTTGTGGGATGTGGGCATGGTCGGTTGAGCGAGCATTTATTGCCTGTCCCCAGTTGCCCTTGAGAAGGTGGCGGTGAGCTGCCTTCTTGAACTGCTGCTGTAGGTTGACCCACAATGCCATTAAGGAGGGATTTCCAGAATTTTGGCAGGGGTGACACTGAATAAATGGCGATATATTTCCAAGTCAGGATGGTTAGTAACTTGGAAGGGAACTTGAAGGTTCCCATACATCTGCTGCCCGTGTCCATCTAGATGGAAGTTGTCATGGGTTTGGAAGGTGCTCTCTGAGGATCTTCGGTGAATTTCTGCAGTACATCTTATAGATAGTACACACTCCTGCTACTGAGTGTCAGTGGTGGAGGGAGTGGATGCTTGTAGATGGAGTGCCAATCAAGCAGATTGCTTTGTCCTGGATGGTGTCAAGCTTCTTAAGTGTTGTTAGAGCTCACCCATCCAGGCAAATAGGAAGTATTCCGTCACACACCTGACTTGTGCCTTGTAGACTGGGGAGTCAGGAGGTGAGTTACTGACTGCAGTATTCCCAGCTTCTGACCTGCTCTTGCAACCACTGTGTGTATGTCGTGAGCCCAGTTGAGTTTCTCATCAATGATAACTCCCAGGATGTTGATAGTGAGGGGTTCAGTGATGTTAACACCATTGAAAATCAAGGAATGGTGGTTAGATTGTCTCTTATTGGTGATGGTCATAGCCTGGCATTTATGTAGCACGAATGTTATAATCCAAAGCCTGGATATTGTCCAGAACTTGTTGCATTTAAACATGGACTACTTCAATATCTGAAGAGTCGCGAATAGTGCTGAATGTTGTTTGCCTTTGACTGCACGTTCCCACTTCTGAACTTATGATGGAGCAAAGATTATTGATGAAACAGCTGGTGATAGTTGGGCCTAGGACACTTGCCTGAGGAACTCCTGCAGAGATGTTTTGCAGCCTGTGATGACTGACCTCCACAATCATGTTCCTATCAGCCAGTTATGACTCCAGCCAGTGAAGAGTTTGCCACGGTACCCATTGATTCCAGTTTTGCTGAGAATCCTTGATGATACACTTGGTCAAATGCGGCCTTGGTGTCAAGAGCTGTTGCTCAGCACCTTGTCTCTGGAATTCAACTCTTTTGTCCATACTTTAACCAAGGTTGTAATGAGGTCATGAGCTGAATGAGCCTGGTAGAACCCAAGCTGAGTGTCGTCGAGCAGGTTATTACTGAACAGATGCTGCTTGATAGCACTGTTGATGACACCTTCCGTCATCTACTGATGATCGCGAGTAGACCGATGGGGCAGTAATTGGCCGAGTTGGATTTGTCATGCTTTTTGTTAACAGCCCATTCTGGAAAATTTTCCACATTGTTGGTCAATGCCATTGCTGTAACTGTACTGGAAGAGCTTGGCTAGGGGTGTGGCAAGTTCTGGAGCACAAGTCTTTAGTAGTATTGCCAGAATGTTGTCAGAACTCATAGCCTTTGTGCTACCCAGTGCCTCCAACCATTTCTTGATATTCTATGGAGTGAATTGACTTGGCTAAAGACTGACATTGCTGATGCTGAGGACCACCAGAGGAGACTGCAATGGATCATCCAATTGGCCCTTCCAACTGAAGATTACTGTGAATGCTTCACAACTGGATGTGGCAGTATTGCAGAGCTTAGATCTGATCTGTTAATTGTGGAATCATTTAGCTCTGCCTATTAATTACTGTTAATGCTGTTTGGCATTCAAGTAGTCCTGTTTGGTAGTTTCACCAGGTTGTCACCTCATTTTTAGGTATATCTGGTGCTACTCCTGCCATGCCCTCCTGCACTATCCAAAGTTGATCCTGCCGGCCATGAGGTCATAGAATGCGCCAAAGTACAATTCTGCTGCTGTTGATAGCTCACAGTGCCTCATAGAATCCCAATCTTGACTTGCTAGATCTTTTGAAATTTGTCCCATTGAATATGGTGATAGGGTATACAACACAATAGAGGGTACACTTAATGTGAAGGTGGGACTTCATCTCTTCAAGGACTGTGCGGTGGTCACTCTTACTGATACCGGTCAAGGACAGACACATCTGCAGTCGACAGTTTGGTAAGGATGAGGTCGAGCATGGTTTTCCCTCTAGTTGGTTCCCTTACCGCCTGCTACAGACCCAGTTAGCTACGTCCTTTAGGACCCGACCAGCTCAATCAGTGGTGCTGTTGCTGAGCTACTCTTGGCGGTGGATATTGAAATCCTCCATCCAGAGTACATTTTCTACTCTTGCCACGTTTAGTGCTTCCTCTAAGTGTGGTTAAACATGGAGGATCACTAAATGTGCAGCAGAGGTAGGTGGTAACCAAGAGGAGGTTTCCTTGCCACTGTTTAAATTGAAATCTTGAGACTTCATGGAGTCCAGAGTCAATGTTGAGAATTTCAGGGCAACTCCTTTCTAACAGTATCTGTTCTAACTGTGCCTCCAGCTCTGTTCGGTCTGTCCTCCTGGTGGGACAGGATGGAGGTGTCTGGAACTTTTTCTGTCAGGTATGATTCTGACAGGCTGTTGCTTGACTCGTCTGTGAGACAGCTCTCCCCATTTTGATACTAGCCCCCAGATGCTCATTAGGAGGACTTTGAAAAGTTGACAAGGCTGCTTCTTCCATTGTCTTTTCCAGTGCCTAGGTCGATGTCAGCTGATCTATCCAGTTTCATTTCTTTGTTGAGACTTTGTAGTAATTGATACAACTGAATGGCTTGCTAGGTCATTTCAGAATTAACCATATTACTGTTGGTCTGGAGTCATGAGCCAGATGAGACTTTTCCCAACAATCAGCAATGGTTTCATGGTCATCAGTAGATTCTTAATTCCAGGTTTTTTAATTAAATTCAAATTCTACCATTAACCATGGCAGGATTTGAAACTGGGTCCCCAGAACACTTGCTGAGTTTCTGGATTAATAGGTCTAGCGATAATACCACTAGGCCATCACCTCCCCTAAACAGCTCCAGCTGCGGCCTGCTACAGTCTTCCAAAGAGGTTCAAAGTTGGCTTAAGTGTTGAGTTTTATTTGAATAATATGGACTAATATCATTTGCAGAGTCTGAATTTTAAAATAGTGGCATTTGGGTGTTAGTTACTTGGTGAATGGTTTTTGAAAAGTACAAACTAGGTCAGACAATCTTTCTGAACAGTGACCAAATTCAGATTTTTTCTGAGAACAGGGAACTCCTGGGGTGTTTGGGAATATCATTCATCCTGTGGTAGTTTACAACAAGGGTAATACTGAAGGCCATTAGCTTGTTTTCAGTTTAGAATAACCAAGGACTGGTTTTACAGCAGTTTGGAGGAGACTTGACTGAGGTTAGAAGCAAGTACAGTCCCTTTCTTAGAAAGGAGTTCTTTTCTCAGAACAGTCAAGGGAGTAAGATAACCCAGTAGAAAATTTTAGCTTGGGCAACTTCCTGACCAAGTGACCATAAAACTATAAGATCTAAAAGATCTTTAAAATGCCATGAATAGATTTAGAAAATAATTAAGAAAGCCAATGGAATGCTGGTTTTTATATCCACAGACTAGGGTGGCATGGTGGTACAGTGGTTAGCACTGCTGCCTTACAGCACCAGGGACCCAGTCTCGATTCCAGTCTTGGGTTGGAATCTGTGTACAGTCTGCACATTCTTGCTGTATCTGCATTAATTTCCTGTGAGTGCTCTGGTTTTCTCCCTGAAATAACTGCACAGAAACCAGTATCCCATCACCAAATCACCCTTTATTTACTTGGGCACAGTACTCTGGCAGTGGCCAGCCAGCTCAGAGTCAGTTTCCTGAACCGAGGAGATTCTATTTCCTGGTCACATTGGTCAGCCAGGGCTTTTCTGATCAATTGGGGTTGTTTACCTGGGCTAATAACTTCGTAGTCAATCTGATTCCAATCACTACATCCCTCCCCCTTAAGTCTTGAGAACTAGGCCTGGTGTTTCGCTTGCAGCCATTCCTGCGACATTTTCACCCCAAGTCCAGTTCCTCTGATTCAGACTCTGACACAGGCAGCATGAACTGAATTATAGCCCGCCTCTTGAGCCTGGAGCATCTTTGGAGAGATTCCTCCTACTCTTCAGTGGTAATGGTATTGAAACTTCATCCATCTCAGGCTCTGAAGTGTTCTCGACACTAGCCAGTGTGGGGAGGGGAGAACCTACAGTTTCCAACAGGCCTTCTGGATGTTCTGAGGGGCCATGTACGTTTTGCTCCTGCCCCGTTTGTGAGGTAACAGTGTTCAAGAGATCCATGCGTTTGTCTATCTAACACCAAACTGAACTTTGACAGGACCTGATCTTGCACCAATCTCGCCTCGTACCCATACAGGGCCATTCCCATGTTCCAGCACCAAGCTTTGTTCCCTGAAGTAAATTGTCTCTATTACTTAGAGGAGGCATGTGGCCGGCATTGGCGCTCCTACTGCAGTTTCAACACCCACCCCTCCTTGTGGTCTGGGAATAGCAGGTTTAACCTGGTGTAGAGTCTTCTCCCCATCAGCAACTCTGCTGGAGATCTCACTGTTGCTGTGTGTTGGGTGGTCCTATAATTGAACAGGAACCAGGACAGCCTGATATCAAATGAGACTGTGGGCTGCTCTTTCAGCTAAACCATTAGATGATGGGTGGTATGGAGCTGTCCGTATGTGCCAAATGTTAGTTGACTTTGGGAAATATTTGAATTCCCTGCCGGTAAATGATGTCCCATTGTCCATGACCTCTGGGAGTCCATGTATCACAAACATTTCTTGCAGCTTCTCAATTGTCTTTCCCAAGTTTGCCGAATGAACTTTATGCACATTCAGTGGCTTTGAATGGGCATCCACAATGGAGAGGAACATTGAGCCCATCAAAGAACCAGCATAGTCAATATGCAACCAAGTCCAGCATTTTCCAGGACATTGCCACAAATGTGGGGGCACTGCTGGTGGCACGTATTATCCTTGTTAGCACTCTGGGCACTGCCCCACCAACACAGCTGTGTCAGTATCCAACCTTGGCCACCAGACATAGCTTCTTGCTAGCACCTTCATCTTGAAAACCCCTGGATGATGCTGGTGGAGTTCAGCCAGTATCTAATGGCGACCTTTACTCGGAACAATCATCCTTGCTCCTCATAGCCTCATGCCATCCTCTACGGTGATCAGGTCTTGCCGGGTCCAGAAAGGTTTCATTCCACATTGCAATGGCTGTTCTGTTTCTCCCATTACCACCAAATGTTTCAGTTTTGCTAGGGTGAGATCTTTTCATGCCCACAGTCAGATATTGTCCATGGTGACTGGAAGGGTGTCATAGAGGCATAGAGTGCTACAGCACAGGGACAGGCCCTTCGGCACAAACGGGTCCATGCCAACCAATATGTCCAAACAGGCTAAGCACATTTGCCTGCTCTTGGCCCATATCTTTCTATAAATTTTCCTTTCCATGTATTCATCCAAATGCCTTTTAAATGTTGTTAAGGTACCAGCTTTAACCACCTCCACTGGCAGCTCATTCCATATGTGTACCACCCTCTGTGTAAAAAAATTTGCCCCTGAGATTCCAATGTATTCTTTCCCCTCTTACCTTAAACTGATGCCCTCTAGTCCTCAATTCCCCAACACTGGGACAAAGACTGAGTGCATTCAGACTATCCATGCCTGTCATGATCTTATAATTCCATAAGAACAGAGAACAAAGAACAAAGAAAATTACAGCGTAGAAACAGGCCCTTTGGCCCTCCAAGCCTGTGCCGATCCGGATCCTCCATCTGCTGCCTATTTTCCAAGGATCTGTATCCCTCTACTCCCTGACCATTCATGTATCTGTCCAGATACGTCTTAAATGATGCTATCGTACCTGCCTCTACCACCTCCACTGGCAACGCATTCCAGACATCCACCACCCTCTGCATAAAGAACTTTCCACGCATATCTCCCTTAAACTTTTCCCCTCTCACCTTGAAATCATTACCCTTAGTAATTGAGTCCCCCACTCTGGGAAAAAGCTTCTTGCTATCCACCCTGTCTGTACCTCTCAGCGGAGGTGGTAGAGGCGGGCACGATAGCATCATTTAAGATGTATCTAGACAGATACATGAATGGACAGGAGCAGAGGGATACAGATCCTTGGAAAATAGGCGACAGGTTTAGATAGAGGATCTGGATCGGCGCAGGCTAGGAGGGCCGAAGGGCCTGTTCTTGTGCTGTAATTTTCTTTGTTCTTTGTTCTTTCTTCTTAACACCACTGATCACAGTTCTCCATTTTGAGAAACTCCCTTCCACTACAACTCTGTCTCCTGTTGCCCAGCCAGATAAGATCCCCACTCAGTCTCCTATGCTCCAAAGAAAAAAGTACCAGCTTGTTCAACCTCTCCCTGTAACTCAGTCCCTTGAGTACTGGCAACATCCTTGTAAATTTCTTCTGCACGCTTTCCAATTTAATAACATGCTTCTGATAACAAGGTGACCAAAACTGAACACAGTACTCCCAGCACGGCCTCACAAACGTCCTGTACAACTGCAACATAATTTCCAAACTTCTGTACTCAGTGCCCTGACTGATGAAGGGCAGTGTGCCAAAAGCCTTCTCTACTGCCCTGTCTACCTGTGACTTCACTTGCAGAGAAGCATGAACTTGAACTTCAAGATCCCTCTGTTCCACTATACTCCTTAAGGCCCTACCATTCACCATGAAACTCCTACCTTGATTTGACTTTGCAAAATGCAATACCTCACACTTATCTATATTAAACTCCATTTCCCATTACTTGGCCCCACTTCCCCAGCTGATCAAGATCCTTCTGCAATTTCTGATAACTTTGATACCACCTGTTTTAGTGTCATCCGCAAACTTACTAATCATGTCTTGCACATTCTCATCCAAATCATTGATGTAGATAACAAACAGCATGGGCCCAGCACCGACCCCTGAGACACATCACTAGTCACAGGCCTCCAGTCCAACAAGCATCCTTCCACTATTACTCTCTGCTTCCTACCATCAAGCCAATTGTATATCCAATTTGTTTCAGAGATAGTAGGAACTGCAGATGCTGGAGGATCTGAGATAACAAGGTGCAGAGCTGGATGAACACAGCAGGCCAAGCAGCATCAGAGGAGCAGGAAAGCTGATGTTTTGGGCCTAGACCCTTCCTCAGAAAGGGTCTTTCTGAAGACCCTTTCTGAGGAAGATCCAGCTCTGCACCTTGTTATCTCTGTATATCCAATTTGCCAGCTCTTCCTGGATTCCATGTGATCTAACCTTCCAAAGCAGCCTACCACGTGGAACCTTGTCAAAGGCCTTACTGAAATTCATATAAACGATGTCTACTGCCCCTGCCCTCAACCTTCCTGGTCACTTCATAAAAGTACTCTTACAAATTTGTGAAGCATGGTCTTCCATGCGTGAAGCCATACTGACTATTCCTCATCAAACTCTGACTTTCTACATCATGTATATCTTATCCTGCAGAATCTTCTCAAGTAGCTTACCTATCACAGATGTTAAGCTTACTGGCCTATAATTCCCAAGTTTTCCTTTGCAGCCCTTCTTGAATAAGGGCACAACATTCGCAGCCCACCAGTCTTCCAGGACCTCACCCGTGGCTAACAATGATGCAAATATATCAGCCAGGGCCCTCACAATTTATTCTCGAGCCTCTTGAAGGATTCTTGGATATATCTGATCAGGGCCAGGAGATTTATCCACCTTCCTATGTTCTAATATTTCCAACACCTCCTCTACTGTGATATGGAGTGTCCCCAAGGTATGGCCCTCACTTCCCCAAGTTCCCAAGTCTTATTGTCTTTCTTCACGGTAAACACAGAAGAGAAATATTCATTGAGGACCTCGCCCATCTCCAGCGGTTCCACACATACATGTCCACTTTGGTCCTTGAGGGGTCCTATTCGCTCTCTAGTTATTCCTTTTCCTTTAATACACTTAACGAGTCTCTTTAGATTCGCCCTCAGCCAAAGCTATCTTATGTTCCCTTTTCGCCCTCCTCATTTTCTTGTTCAGTAAACTCCTGTAGCCCTATATACCTCCAGGGATTCCCTTGATCCCAGGTGCCAGTTTCTGAGCCATGTCTCCTTTTTTCTGGTCAAGGCCTCAATATCTCTTGTCATCCAGGGTTCACTATTCCTGCCAATCTTGCCCTTCACCCTCACAGGAACATATAGACCTTGAACTCTAGCTATCACACTTTTAAAGGCCTCCCACTTGCCAGAGGTCCCTTTGCCTGCAAAGAAACCACTCCAGTCAACCCCTGCAAACTCCTGTCTAATTCCATCAAAATTCGCCTTGACCCAGTTAAGAACTTGAACCTGTGGACCAGTTTTGTCCTTCTCCATAGCTATTTTAAAATTAATAGAAGTATGGTCACTGGTCCCAAAGCGCTCCCTCACTGTCACTCAGTCACCTGTCCTGCCCTATTTCCCAACAGTAGATCGAGTTTTGTCACTTCCCAAGTAGGACCCTCTACATACAGATTGAGGAAACTTTCCTGAACAAGTTTAAAACCAAAACAGACTTTTCCATTGGAGTGTCTGCCAGTGGGACATGGCTCAAGGCATCCACGTCAGCCACTTGGATCCCTGGATGGTGTTCTAACTTGTACCTGTATGCGCTCAGAATAAGGGCCCAACACTGAATTCTACCAGAAGCTATAGGTGGCACTGCCTTGTCTTCCTTCAGTAGCTCTAGCAGGGGTTTGTGACCATGATAAATTCCTGTCTGCAAAGATACTGGTGGAAATTCCTCACACCAAAGATGACCGCCAAACCTTCCTTCTCTATCTGGGCATACTTGTATTTGACATCATCCAAACTCTGGGAAGCATATGCCACTGGATGTTCCTTTCCATTGTGTCACTGGTGAGCCATCACTACCCTGATACTCTAAAGCGAGGCATCGCATGTCAGCACTACCTTTCGCTTTGGATTGTACTAGACCTTACATGATGATAGCTGCCTTTCAATTCCCTAAAGGCTGCTTCTTGGCTACGCGACCATTTCCAAGGCTGACCCTTTTTCAATAGCAGGTGTAAGGGTACCAAGATAGTGGCCAGGTTACGTATGAATTTTCTGTAATAATTCACTAATGCAAGGAAAGACCTAACTTCCCGTACAGATGTGAGCCTGGGCTCCTTTAATCACCCTCACTTTATCGTCCAATGGGTATAACAGGCTTTGTTGACTCCGTAATCAAAGTAGGTCACTTGGGTTGCCTGGAACACACATTTTTCTCTAAGGTGTATGCACACCTGGGAGAAATATTTAAGCACAATGTCCAAGTTCTCCAAGTGCTCTTTATTCATCCTCCCAGTTATTAATACATCATCCAGATAAATGGCAACTTGGGTAGCCCTTGTAAAATTTTCTCCATGGTCCACTGGAAAAGAGTGCAGGCTGATGTTACAAGACTGCTATTTGGGATATATTGATGTAAACTCTTCTGCGCATTAATTGTAGAATACCTCTGGGACTCCTCATCCAGTTGCAATTGCAGGTAGGCGTGGCTCATGTTCAGCTTCGCAAAGCTCCCCCCAGCAACTTTGCATTCAAGTCCTCTATGCGAGGGATTAAGTATTTATCCAGCTGCGAAAAGCAGTTTACTGTTTGCTTAAAATTCCCACAAAGGCAAACCGAGCCATTAGGTTTCACAATTGGTATGACCAGTGCTGCCCATTCTGCAAACTGTACTGGTTTGATGATTCCTTCACTCTCCAGTCTCCTGATGTCTGCGTCTACTTTTGCTCACAAGGCAAATGCACTGGGCAGGCTTTGCAAAATCTCGGATTTGCTTCCTGATCAGCAGGTAAAGGAGTTTTGGCCCCTTTGATAGTCCCAAGTCCTTCCTGAAATACGCCTGGGCATTTCACTAGGATTTCACTGAGGCAGCCATTTTCCAATCGAAACATGTTGAGCCAATCTACGTGAATCTTTCTCAACCAGTTCTGGCCCAATAGGCTTGGCCCAAGTCTTTTACTACCGTCAGTAGTAACTGCACCAACTGCTTCTCATAGGAGACTAGGACTGAAGTCGTACCCTTAATCTGCTGTCGTTCCACAGTATCTGTTCTCAGTCTGGATGAGATATTGTGCAAACTTAAGGGTTGGAGATAAGAGAGAATCTTGTTAAAGACTGATTCTGCAACCACAGATACAGCTGCACCAGTATCGACCTCCATGTAACTAGGTGACCATTAACTGAAACTAATTCATTTTTGTTGGTTTCGATTTGAATGTCACTAAGCAATTTAAGTGTCTCAATCCATTTATAGGATGACCTTCCAGGATGTGCACTCTCCTGGCTTCTTTCACAAGTCAGGCCTTTTAGGACTCCTTGGCTGTCTCGAGTCCACAGCCTGGCAGCAACTACGATGGCTCGCCCATCCAGATCCTAAATATCTTTTAAGCCACTTGCCAAGGCTCGGCTTTATTGTAGAGTTCTGTTGTGGGCTGGCCTAGGGTCCTTCTGGTCAGGATATGCCATCCATGAAGCTCTGTGATTGCTTACACTCAAGTGGTATTCCCCAAGTTCAGTCAGACAGGTGAGGGTGTCCATTCCCATTGGATGCCCTGTAGTTCCCATGATCCACTTGCCACAATTTCAAATGTCAAGCCCAGCTGCAGTGCCTGATTGGGCTTCAGCTCATAGGCGCTTCTGCATAGTTATGTCATTAATCCCACATATCAAATAGTCTCTCAGCATCTCATTCAGGGGTAACCCAAAATCACATGCCTCTGCCTGTTGTCTCAACCTCATTGAAAATCTCAATATGGATTCCTCTAATTCTTTAACGGTCGAGTAAAACTGATAGCTTCTCAGAGGCAGTTTGTAGTTGTGAGGGGTATACGGTTATAGTAGTTGGGGATTTCAACCTTGCTGACAGTAACTGGGATCACCTTAGTGTGAAAGGATTAGACAGAGTGAAATCTTAAAGGGCATCCAGGACAACTTTTTGTGTTGGTATGTAGACAATCTGACTAGAGATGGGGCAGTGAAATCCTAGGGAATGATTCAAGTGGTTGGAGTGTCAGTGGGGAAACATATTGGGGATAGTTACCATAATCCTGCAAATTTCAAAGTCCTTATGGTAAGGGAAAAGGATAATGCAGATGTTAAGTGTCTAAATAGGGGTGTTAGGACTGCCCATGACTGAACAGCACAAAATGGCCAACAGCTACTCCTGACTAGCTCTACAGAGCATGGCTGACAGTAGTTAGAGCGTGGGAAAAGACTTGCCGAATGCAGTCTCAGCGAGTAGAACAATAGCAGGTCTGTATTAAGTGAGATAGAATGTGCAGCTGCAGTCGTTTACACAAGTTAGAACATTTCACACTAATTAGTTGTTTCTCTTGAATTATTTAATCAATCTGTCAAAATATTAAGAGTAGATCCTTCAGGTAATCATAGACATAGATTCCGAAGTAGTTATAGATCCACACATATATAAAAAAAAACCCAAAGTATTAGAGGAAAAGATTCAAACTAGTTTCAGGCAGTAGAAGTAGCTCACTTACCATTACAAGGAGGACAGAGATGATCAGACATTGGAATATGGGTTGAATGAATACTTTGTGACACAACTTGTTAGCTAAAGAATTCTACCATTAGAAGTAACCATATAATTTTGTTGGAACTGATCAAAAATCAACATTCTTTTGTGTTCCCTGTAATGAGAAATGTAAAAGTTCCTGCTCTAAACGCCCAGCAGCTGACAAATATTACTTGAATACAGCCCTGACTGTCTACGTCACATCCTGGCACGAAATGACAGATTGAGCGACCGCATGGCCAGCCATGACTAAAGATAAAGGTTGCTGGTTGTTTCTGAGGGTGGCAGAATCTCCTTGCAAAGGTTAAACTTCTTGTGCACCAAAACAGTCCAATCAGAACCCAGCAGCAAGCAAATTGCTGATATAGAATGATGTACCAAGGATCCAATCACAGTTGGATAACCCATGCTATTGACCAATGGTATACAGGGGGCGGGGCTGTGGTTTCAGGGCCGGAACAAGGAAAATATATAAAAAGAGAATTGGCTTGTATTAGAGTGGAATGCATTTAACACAGCTTTGTGTGGAGTATCTTGAGGGCCTGGGGATTCCGAGTTAACAAGGTGTAGAGCTCAATGAACACAGCAGGCCAAGCAGCATCAGAGGAACAGGAAAGCTTGATGTTTCGGGCCTAAATACCTTGTTATCTCAGGTTCTCCAGCATCTGCAGTTCCTATTATCTCTGATACTGGTGATTACTTGGAAAAACAGCCACATGCCTGAACTCTGCTGTCTCCTGCAACTGTCCTTTCTGGGTTGCTCCTACAAGGGGGAAGGGCAATTTCAATATCATTAAGACAGAATCTAGCAAACATAGACTACTTGCAGGTATGTCTACATTTGAAAAGTGGGAGTCTACTAAATGTAGTACAGTGAGAATTCAGAGCCAGCATGTTCATTTAGGAATAATGGGCAAGGGGGTGATGCCAAAGGATATCAAGAAGTTGATAAAGAAAAAGAAGGTTATGTTCACAGTTTTGAAAAAAACAGGGGAGGCTCTTCAGGGCCATTGAGAATATAGGACGATGCTTAAAAGAAAAACTAGGAAAGCAAAGAGAAGCTCCAAAGTATCTTTGTTAAATAGAATAAAGGAAAACCCAAGGCATATTATAAACATATTAAGAGCAAGAGGACTACAAGGGAGGAGGGCGGTCAATTAGAGACCAAAGGGGCAATCTGTGTGTGGAGCCAGCGGATGTGGGTGAGGTGTTAAATGAATGTTTCCCATCTGTATTCACAAAAGAGAAAGACATTGGAGCTGGAGATTTCAGTCGGGATGTTCAGTTTCTACATCATGATAAGATTAATAAGGAGGAGGCATTAGACATTTTAGTGGGTATCAATGTGCATAAATCCCCAGGGCCTGATTACAGACATAGATTCATAGAGTAATACAGCATGGAAACAGGCCCTTAGGCCCAAACTGGTCCATGCTGACAATGGTTCCCACTCAGCTAGATCCAATTACCCGCATTTGGTCCATATCCCTCTAAACCCTTCCCATCCATGTACCGATCCAAATATTTTTTAAATGTTGCTATTGTACCTGCCTCAACCACTTTGTCTGGCAGCTCATTCCATATACGCACCACTCTCTGCATGAAGAAGTTGCCGCTCAGGTTCTTTTTAAGTCTTTCCCCTCTCACCTTAAACCTATGCCCTCTAGTTTTCAATTCCCCATTCCAGAGAAAAAGACTTTATGCACTCATCCTATCTATATCCCTCATGATTTTATACACCTTAATAAGGTCACCTCTCATTATCCTACGTTCCAAGGAATAAAGTCTTATTCTGGCCGATCTCTCCCTATAACTTGGCCTAATAGTCCTAGCAACATCCTTGTAAATCTTCTTTGCACACTTTCCAGTTTAACTACGTCTTTCCTATGACAGGGTAACCAAAACTGTACACAATTCTCCAAGCGCGGCCTCATCAACGGCTTATGTAAGTGTAACATAAAATCCCAATTCCTATACCTGGTGCCTCAACCGATGAAGGCCAGCATGCTAAATGCCTCCTTCACCACTGTGTCCATCTGCCACAAGCTTTCAATGAACTGGTACCGGTACTGGTACTGGTACTCCCAGGTCCCTCTGTTCCACAACACTCCTTAGGACCTTACCGTTTACTGTGTAAGTCCTACCTTGATTTAACTTTTCAAAATGCAACACCTCACACTTGTCAGTATTGAACTGCATTTGCCAATCCTTAGCCCACATCCTCATCTGATCAAGATCCTTCTGTAACTTTTAATAGCCTTCTTTGCTAATAACACCTCCTAATTTTGTATCATCTGCAAACTTATTAATCATGTCTTGTACATTCACATCCAGATCACTTATGTAAATAACAAATAACAAAGGTCCCAGCACCAATGCCTGCGACACACCACTACTCACAAGCCTCCAGTCCGAGAAATAACCTTCAATCATCACTTTCTGCTTCCCTCCATTCGGCCAATTTTGAATACAATTAGCTAGATTTCCCTTTCCCATGCAACCCAACATTCATGACTAAACTGCCATGCAGGACCTTGTCAAAGGCCTTATTAAAGTCCATTAGATGTACCCCAGCCTGTTATGGGAGGCAAGGGAGGAGATTGATAGAGTCTTTTTGAGATATTTAATACTTTACTGGCCACAGTTGAAACACCAGATGACAGAAGGTTAACTAATGTGGTTCTTTTGTTCAAGGAGAACAGCAGGGACAGGGCAGATAATTACAGACCAGTTAGTCTGATGTCAGTGGTCGAATTATTGGAAATATGTCTGAGGGACAGGACTAGTCAACAGTTGAAGAGGCAGGGATTGAGCAGGGATAGTCTGTCTGATTAATTTAATTGAGTTTTTGAAAAAAGGTGACTAAATCTATTGATGAAGTTATTGAAGTTGGTGTGGTTTACATGGGCTTTATTAAGGCCTTTGTCAAGGTCCCACATTGAAAGCTATTCCAAATGGTAAGAGCCCGTGAGATCCAATGCAAGCTGGCAAACTGAATCCAAAATTAACTTGCAAATAGGAGGCAAAGGATGATGGTGGAAGGATTTTTTGTGACTGAAATTCTGTAACCAACAGTGTACAACAGGTAGCTGTTATGTACATTAATGGCTTGGATGTGAATATAGAAGGTTTGCACACAGTATGAAAATTGGTGTTGCTGATAGCGAGGACGTTGGTCTCAGTCTACGGTCTGATATTGATCAGATGGTAAATTGGGCACAGCAATGGAGATGAAATTTAATTCTGATGAGTGTGAAGGATGGTTTTTGGGAGGTCTAATAAGGGAAGGATTAACACAACGAATGGTTGTTCCTCTCTACTCCCTAGGGACCTAAGTGCCCACAGATCCATGAAGGTGTCAGCAAAGGTAGACAGGGTGGTGAAGAAGTCACACAGGATGCTTGCCTTCATTAGCCAGGGCATAGAATATAGGATTAGGGAAGCATCACTGCAACTTTATAGAGTGTCGGTTAGGCCACAGATGGAATACTGTGTTGAATTGGAAGGATGCAATTGTACTGGAGAAGGTGTAGAGGGAATTCACCCAAGATTTTGCCAGTAATGGAAAGTCACAGTTATGAAGAGAGACTGGATAAGCTAGATTTGTTTTCCTTGGAGCAGAGAACACCGATGGATGGTCTAATTGAGGAATTCAAAATTATGAGTAGCATAAAGGATAGTGAAGCATTGTTAGAATCATTTCCCTATGGCAGACATATCAAAGACCAGAGGGCATAAGTTTATTGTGAGGGGTCAGTGGTTTAGAGGGGATCTGAGGAAAAGTTCTCTCACCCAGAGACTGAGGATAATTTGGAACAGCCTGCCTAAGTGGGTAGTGGAAGCACTTACTTTCCCAACATTTAAGAAGCATGTAGATAAGCAATGCTAGAACATAGTAGGCCAGGGACCAAATGCCGTAAATGGGATTAGTACAGTCTGATGTTTGTTGGACAGGGTAGACAGGATGGGCCACATGACTCTATGAATGTATAACTATGTTTCTCTCCTTTCACCATTCTGTATGTCTTTCTGAAACCTACAACTGTCCTCAGCATTATCCACTATTTTGCCAAGTTTCATCACATGTATCCGGACGTACAAGTCCACAGTTCCCTAAAAGTGGCAACACAGGTGGCCAAAGTGATTAAGAAGGCAAAAGGGCAGAGAACATAGAACATAGAACGGTACAGCACAGCACAGTACAGTCCCTTCGGCCCACGATGTTGTGCCGAACTTTTACCCTAATCCTAAGGTCTATCTAACCGCCACCCCTACCTTATACTATCATCCATATGCCTATCTAACAGCCACTTAAATGTCCCTAATGAGGCGGACTCCACTACCCTCTCCGGCAATGCATTCCACGCCCCTACCACTCTCACAGTAAAGAATCCACCTCTGACGTCTCTTCTGTATCTACCTCCACTCATTTTAAAACTAAGCCCCCTCATAATAGCTACCTCCACCCTAGGAGAAAGTCTCTGGCTGTCTACTCTATCTATACCTCTGATCATTTTGTACACCTTGAACAAATCACCTCTCATCCTTCGTCGTTCTAAAGAGAAAAGCCCTTGCTCTCTCAACCTTTCCTCATAAGACCTTCCCTCCATTCCAGGCAACATCCTGGTAAATCTCCTCTGCACCTTTTCCAATGCCTCCACATCTTTGCTGTAATGAGGCAACCAGAACTGGACACAATACTCCAGATGTGGTCAAACCAGGCTTTTGTATAGCTGGAGCATAACTTCACGGCTCTTGAACTCAATCCCTCTATTAATGAAAGCTAACACACCATACGCCTTCTTAACAACTCTGTCCAACTGTGTGGCAGCTTTCAGGGAACTGCGAACATGAATCCCAAGACCCCGCCGCTCCTCCACACTGCTAAGAATCTTTCCGTTAACCCTGTATTCTGCTTTCAAGTTTGTCCTTCCAAAATGAATCTCCTCACACTTTTCAGGGTTAAACTCCATCTGCCACTTCTCAACCCAGCTCCGCATCCTATCAATGTCCCTTTGTAACCTAGAACAGCCCTCCGCACTGTCCACAACATGACCCACCTTCGTATTGTCCACGAACATGTTAAACTACCCTTCCACTCCTTCATCTAAATCATTTACAAAAATCACAAATAGAAGAGGACACAGGACAGATCCTTATGGTACACCACTCGTAACTGAGCACCATGTTGAATATTTTCTGTCGACTACCACCCTTTATCTTCTCAGAGTCAGCCAATTCTGAATCCAATCTGCCACATTTCCCCCTATCCCATGCCTCCTTACCTTCTGCATGAGTCTACCATGGGGAACCTCATCAAACGCCTTACTTAAATCCATGTATACCACATCCACTGCTCTACCTTCATCCACGTGTTTGGTCACCTCTTCAAAGAATTCAATAAGGTTTGTGAGGCATGATTTATCCCTCACAAATCCATGCTGATTATCACAAATCAAACTGTGCCTTTCCAAGTGATCATAAATCCTGTCTCTCAGAGCCCTTTCCAATAATTTGCCCACCACTGACATAAGACTAACTGGCCTGTAATTTCCAGGGTTATCCCTATTCCCTTTTTTGAATGACGTTTGCCTCTCTTCAATCTTCCGGCGCTATTCCCATGGACAGTGAGGACGAAAAGATCATCGCCAACGGCCCTGCAATCTCTTCCCTTGCTTCCCATAGAATCCTTGGATAAATTCCATCAGGCCCAGGGGACTTATCTATCTTCAACTTCCTCCAAATTCCTAGCACATCTTCCTTACTAACATCGACCTCCTCTAGCCTACCAGCCTGTTTCACACTGTCCTCCTCTCCAACAAGGCCCCTCTTAGTTGTGAATACCAAAGAAAAGGATTCATTAAGGACCTCTCCTATTTCTTTAGGCTCGGTGCACAAATTCCCTTTACAATCCTTGATCAGCCCTACCCTTTCTCTGGTCATTCTCTTATTCCTCACATACGTGTAAAAAGCCTTGGAGTTTTCCTTGATCCTATCTGCCAAGGTTTTCTCATGCCCCCTTATAGCTCTCCTAAGCTCTTTTTTCAGCTCCTTCCTGGATAACTTTTATCCCTCTAGAGCCTTTTGCGCTCCTTGTTTCCTAAACCTTACATAAGCATCCTTCGTCCTCTTAACCAGTCGTTCGACCTCTCTTGAGAACCAAGGCTCCCTCACTCGACCACATCCTCCCTGCCTGCTAGGGACAAACATATCGAACACACACAGTCTGCGTTCCTTAAACAATCTCCACATTTCTAGAGTGCTCTTCCCTGACAGCATCTGTTCCCAATTTATGTTACCCAGTTCTTGCCTAACAGATTTGTAATTGCCCTTCCCCGAGTTATAAACCTTACCCTGCTGTATGTACCAATCCTGTTCCATGACTATTGTAAGAGTAACAGAGTTATGATCACTACCGCCAAAATGCTCTCCTACTAACAGGTCTAATACTTGGCCTGGTTCATTGCCAAGCACCAAATCCAAAGTGGCCCCTCCTCGTGTTGGTCTGTCTACATACTGTGTCAGGAATCCTTCCTGAACGCACTGGACAAAATCCGCTCCATCTTAACTATTACAACTAAAATGTTTCCAATCAATATTTGGAAAGTTGAAGTCACCCGTGACTACAATCCTGTGACTTTTGCACCTTTACAGTATGTGACTCTGTAGACATATCATTCTCGAACTGCCTTTCAGTAGCTGCTATACTAGCCCTGACTAGCAATGCCACCCCCTCACCTCTTTTACCACTCTCCCTATTTCTTTTAAAGCATCTAAATCCCGGAATGTCCGATAACCATTCCTCTCCCTGAGTTACCCAAGTTTTTGTAATGGCCACAACATCGTCGTTCCAAGTACCCACCCATGCTCTAAGTTCATTCGCCTTATTTCTGATACTTCTAGCATTGAAGTATACACACCTCAAATCATCTCTGTGTCCACAATTACGCTCCATTGACTGCATTTCTTTATAAACAACCTCACTCATTGTTGTGTCTGTTGGAAGGCTGAATACCTCATCCTCTGAATTATAAATCCGGTTCCCCACCCCCTGCCATGCTTGCTTGCCTTCATCAGCTGGGACATGAAGTACAAGCGTTGGCAAACCATGTTGCAGCTATATAAAACCTTTGTTGGGCCACATTTGGAGTATTGTGTGCAGTTTTGGTTGCCACATTACCAGAAGGATGTGGACGCTTTGTAGAGATTGCACAGAAGGTTCACCAGGATGTTGCCTGGTCTTGAGGGAATTGGCTATGAGGAAAGATTAAAAAGACGAGGGTTACTTTCACTGGAAAGATGGCGGCTGAGAGGAGACCTCATAGAGGTCTACAGAATTATGTCAGGCATAGATAGGGTGGATAGTCAGAGGCTTTTCCCCAGGTTTGAAGTTTCAATTACAAGGGGGCACAGGTTCAAGATGAGAGGGCAATAGTTTAAGGGAGATGTGCGAGGAAAGTTTTTCACAGAAAGCACTGCCAGAGGAGGGGTGGACGCAGGCACGTTGGTGACATTTAAGAGGCAGCTGGATGGTTCATGAATAGGGAGGGAATAAAGGGACATGAACCAAATAAGGGCAGAAGGTTTGTTTTTTAGTTTAGTCAAGGCATGATGGTCGGCACTCATTTAGAGGACCAAAGGGCTTGTTCCTGTGTTGTACTTCTCTTTTTGTTCTCTACAAATTTATAACAATATTCCCCACTCTACAGTGTAAGTTGTTCCTAAAAATTGAGCAGATTAATGGACCCAAAACTGATTCTTGAATAACTGCAAGACAAACTATCTCCCTGTCTTCATTTCCTGTTACACAGACAATTTGTATCCATCTATTGTGAAATCAATATACTGAGAGAGAAAATATCAGTGGGGCTAGGGAGCCTTGTGACGGCACACACCAAAATGCACATGACCTGAATTTGAATATGATGGAGTCTATGGAGTATGGAGCTTGGGGGAAGCAAATGGTCACAACATTGGTCAGACTATATTTGGAGTATCGCGTGCAGTTCTGGACATCTTATTTAAGGGAGGATGTTAACATCTTGGAAAGAGTGCATAGGAGATTTACTAGAACCTTACATGGAATGAGGTATTTTACTTTCAAGAAAAGATTAGAGAAATTTGGCTTATTCTCCCCGGCCAGAGAATATTAAGAGGTGACCTTATTGAGATATTCAAAATGATGAACAATTTTGACAAGGTATTCTGTTTCCACTCGTCAGTACGTCGGTAAATAGGGGTCACAACTTCAAGACTGTCAGCAAGAGAGTTAAGGGTGAATGTGAAGTTTTTTTACTCAGAGAGTTGTTAGCATTTGGAATGCACTGCCTGGGAGAGCGGTGGTGGCAGATTCTGTACTAAGTTTCAAAATAGAGCTGGATAAATGTTTGAAAGTGATGAACTCAGAGGGCTACAGAGATAGGGCTGGAAAATCGGACAAGCTGGGTAGCTCTTATAGTACAGACATGATGGGTCAAATGGCCTCCTCTATGCTGTAAAATTCTATGATTCTATGTCAAGTTTTGACACAAAAGTACAGCTCTAGAGATTTTGGTTTTTAAGGTGGTGAGTAGGGGCAGATGCAACCAATGAGATAAAAGCTCAGCTTTTTAGTGCTGCCTGGACAAAATAATATAGCAAAACATCTGTATAGGCATTTTGGTAAAATATTTTAATAATTTCCATGTTTGAAGCTATTTTCTTGGGCTCAAATCCAGATTGCTGAGTAAGACAATGGAGAACATAACAGATAGTTAAGAAGGCATACAGGACACTTGCTTTTATCAGTTGTGGCATAGATGTAAAAGCAGGGAGATCATGTTGGAAATGCGCAGGACTTTAGTACAACTGGAGTACTGTGTGCAGTTATGCTTACCATACAAGAGATGGATATGATTACACTGGACGGAGTGCAGAGGACAGTCACCAGGATGTTGCCTGGGATGGAGCATTTCAACTGTGAGCAGACGTATGGATTGCTTGGGCTGTTTTCTTTGGTGCAGAGAAGGTCGAGGGGGACTTGATAGAGGGGTGTAAGGTTATGAGAGGCATGGACAGGTTGAATAGAAAGCATTTGTTCCCTTTCCTCGTATGGTCAATAACAATGGACATAATTTTAAAGTGAAAGGCAGGACATTTAAAGGGGGTTTGAGGAAAATCATTTGCACCCTTTGGTGGGGTCTGGAATGCCTTGTCTACGAGGTAGTTGAGGTGCAAAAATACTAGGATGACTACTTGAAGTATTATAACATTGAAAACTATGGGCCTAGTGAAGTTGGTAGTATATTTTTGACAGTACAGACTCAATGGTCCAACGGGCCTATTCTGTACTATATGATTGTCTGATTCTATGCGATGTGAGGAGAAACCTTTCACCCAGTGCAAGATAGAAATCTGGAACTCACTGCCTTTAAGGACAGTAGAGGCAGAAAGCCTCATATCGTTTAAGATGGATTTAGATGTGCACTTGCAATACCAAGGCATACAAGACAATAGACCAACTGTTGGAAAATGCGATTAGAATAGTTAGGTGTTCATTCTTCATTGCCATGGATACAGTGGGCAAAAGGGTTTTTTTTTCAATGGATCTCTATAACTTTATGCCTCTAGATAAAGGTTTCATACAGTTTGATGTAGCACAGATGGGCTGACAACTATAAGATATTTGCGCAAACCAGGAGAGTACTGGAGTAATGAAATGGGAGGTATCTTCAGGAATCATTCACAAACTGACCCCATATCATCGGCTTCTCAAGGACAATTGTGCAACAAATTCAAGCCTTGCCAGCAGTACCCACATTCCAGCAAATAACACAATCTGGGATGGCATGGTGGCTTAGTGGTTAGCACTGCTGCCTTCCAACACCAGGGACCCAGGTTCAAAACTAGCCTTGGGAGATTGTCTTGATGGAATTTGCATGTTCTCCCCATGTCTGTGTGGGTTTCTACTAGGTGCTCTGGTTTCCTCCCACAGTTCAAAGATGTGCTGGTTATGTAGATTGGTCATGTTAAAATGCCCCTTAGAGTCCAGGGACACAGGTTATGTGGATTAGGCATGGTAAAATTGCAGGGTTACAGTTATAGGATGAAGGACTGGGTCTGGATGGGATGCTTTTTAGAGTGTTGGTGGAGAATGGATGGGCTGAATGACCTCTTTCCACACTGCAGGGATTCTATGAAAATTAGTCAGGATTGACATGCAAATGATGAAAATGTATCTCCATGGACATTTAAATGATAGAATTTCCCACTCCCCTGTAGAATCAGTCATGAACAATGATTACAACCCAGACACAATTTTCTACAACTGCAGTCTGAGATTTTACGGTCTCATTGAAAGCTTTAAGCACTGATGAAAAAGGTTCTGCTTTAATGTAGCAGACAGACTATGTGTTCCCATTGTTAAGATGGGTTTGGAATATTTTTTGACATAGGAGAGTTCATAAGAACATAAGAACTAGGAGCAGGAGTAGGCCATCCGGCCCCTCGAGCCTGCCCTGCCATTTCATAAGATCATGGCTAATCTTTTTGAGACTCAGCTCCACTTACCCGCTCACTCACCATAACGCTGTTCAAAGACAGGGCTGAAGGAACTTGGAGGAGCGGTCATTTGAACAGGATCAAACAGCATTGAATGGCAGCATGGCAGCTCAGTGGTTAGCACAGCTGCCTAACAGCGCCAGGGACTGGTGATTGAGTCCAGCCTTGGGTGACTGTGTAGAGTTTATACGTTCTCCCTCTGCCCCTAGGGTTTCCTCTAGGTGCTGCTGTTCCTCCCATAGTCCAAAGACGTATAGGTTAAGTGAATTGGCCATGCTAAATTGCCCATAGTATCTAGGGATATCGGTTAGATGGAAAAAGTAGGGTTACAGAGACAGGGTAGGGGTTGGATCTAGGTTGGATGCTTTTCAGGGGGTCAGTGTAGACTCAATGGACTGAATGGACTACTTCCACACTGTAGGGATTCTATGATGATTCCATGACTCTATGAATCAGAAATGATAGCCTTTAGTGCTTAACATTACGAGAGCAGTGGATGGCTTCCTAACTTACTTTAATGTTTGCAGTCTGCATTCAGAATCCTTCAGAGCAGCAGCCAATAAACTTATAGCAGAATGATCTGGGAATGTGTAGCTTAAATCCAAGGTTAATATTGTCTGTTTTTTCTTGATAATAGTAGTCAGCTCTTCCCAGGATCTTTGAGTGAAGTAGGTACCTGACAGGCTGTGGAAAAATTAAGAAAACAATCAGCAGAAATAAACCCAATGAGAAAGGAATTCTCTGGGGTACGACACATCATCTGTGGCTAATGAAGGAAGTTGGGGATAGTGCCCAATTAAAAGAAAAAGTGTACAATTCTGCAAACAATAGCGTCAGATCAGAATTTGAGCAAAATTTTTAAAAAGCAGTAAAAGGATAACTAAAAACATGATATAGAAGTTAGAGTATGAGAGGGAATTATTTAAAAACTTAAACAAGATAATAAGAGTTTTTACAAGTGAAAAGTCAGCATGGGTCCTCTTGATAGTGAGTCTGTGGAATTAGTATAGTTGAGTAAGAAATGGCAGAGTATTAAAGCAATCATAATTATCAGGGAAAGGGTGCTGAGAAAATTATTAGAGCTAAGGGCTGACTGGTCACTAGGAACTGATAGTTTTCATCCTAGCTTCAAAAACAAGTAGCTGAAGATGGCAGATACACTGGTTTTACTTTTCCAAAATTTCCTAAGTTATGGAAAGGTCCCATCAAATTTGAAAATGGCAACTATAAACCCTCTCATCGAAAAAGGAGAGAGACAGAAATCATAGAACTGCAGGGCAGTTAGCCTAACATCAATTTTTAGGAAAATATTAGAATCTATTAAGGAGGTTATAGCTGAGCACTTAGAGAATCTTAATACAATTAGGCAGCATTAACATTGATTTGTGAAACAGAAATCAATTTTGACTAATTTATTAAGGGTAAGTAAAATAACAAGAAATGTAATTAAAGGGGAATCTATACTTAGATATACAAATGCATTTGATGAGGTGTCACATCAAAGGTTACCACCTGAAATAAGGTCACATACAGGATAGAAGATTGATTATCTATCAAGAAGCAGACAGCGGAGATGAATAGTCCTTTCCAGGTACAGAAGCTGTAAACAGAGGACTGCCATGAGGATCAGTGAGGCTTCAACTACTTAACAATTCGTGTAAATGAGTTAGATGAAGGAACTAATTTTTTGTTGCTAAATATCTGTTGACAAAACAGTATGAAAGCAAATTGTGAGAAAGTCATAAAGAACCTACAAAAGATTCAGATGGTGGGGAAAAAAAATTGACTGATGGAGTAAAATGTAGGGAAATGTGACCTTGTCCATTTTGACAAAAAGAATAGAAATGTGGTATGTTATTTAAATGGAAAAATGTTGCGAAAATATGATACATCCAGGGATCTGGGTGTCCTGGTACATGAATCACAAAAAAGTTAACATGCAAATACGGCATGTGAACAGGAAAGCAAATTGAATATTCCTGTTTATTACAAGAGAAATGAAATTTAAACAAGTAGGAAAGTTCTGCCACAATTGCATAGGGCATTGGTGAGACTATCTTGAATATGTGTATAATCTGAACTTCTTGTTTGAGAAGGGATATAAATGTATTAAAAGCGGTTAATACGTACATAAGAACTAGGAGCAGGAGCAGGAAATTCAGCCCCTTGAGCCATTTAATACAATCATCGCTGATCACATTTTGGCCTCAACTCCACTCCCCATAATCATATAGTCTTGGAGTCATACAGCATTAACACAGGCTCTTCAGTCTAACTAGTCCACATGAACCATGTTCCCAAAGTAAACTGGTCCCACTTGCATGCGGTAGGCCCATATCCCTCCAAACCTTTCTTATCCATGTACCTATCTAAATATCTTTTAATTGTTGTAACAGTATCTGGAGTTACTGCTTCTTATGGCAGTTCATTCAACACATGAACCACTCTCTTGTGTAAAAATGTTGCCCTTCACGTCCCTTTTAAAACTTTCTCCTCTCACCTTAAAAAAAGTCCCGCTAGGATAAAGACTCTTGCTATTCACCTTATCTGTGCCCCTCATCATTTACAAACCTCTATAAGCCTAACCTCCTAGCTCCAACGGAAAAAGTTCCAGCCTATCCAGCCTATTTTTATAAGTCAAACCCTCTATTCCCAGCAACATCCTGCTAATTTTTTTTCTGAACCCGCTCCAATTTAATAATATCCCTTTTCTGGCAGAGCAACCAGTACTAAACACGGTACTCCAGAAGTGACCTCCTGTAATCCATTATAATTAGAAGTCTGTCTATCTCCTCAAATTTATTGATTTCCTGGCTTCTACCACATTGTGATATACAAGGATCTGTGCGCCCTGGTGCATGAATCACAAAAAATTCAGAAAAGTTTCACCCACCCAACTGATTCCTGGGATGATGGACTTACCTTAAGAGGAAGGTTGGACAGACTGGTTCTGTATCCATTGGAGTTTAGAAGAATGACAGGCGGTTTTTATCAAAACTTATAAGATCTTGAGAGGAATTCACAAGATGAAAGACAAGTGTGATAGAGTGACCTCCAGTCAAGGAACTCAAAAGGGAGTTTGGCTGTTATTTGAAAATGCAAGGCATGGATGCTATGAGCATCCAGGTGGGCACAAAGTGAGTGAATGCTATGAAGCCTGTTCCAGTCCTTAAGCTGGGTGCTTGTGGGATAGTCAGCATGCTTTTGTGCAAGGAAAATCATGTCTCACAAACTTGATTGAGTTTTTTGAGGAAGTTACCAGAATGATGGCAGTGCAGTAGGTGTTGTTTATTTGGATTTTAGTCAAGCCTTTGACAAGTTTCGACATGGTAGACTAATTAGTAAAGTTAGGTCACATGGATTCAGGGTGAGCTTGCTAGTTGGATGGAAAATATTCAACATGGTGCTCAGTTACAAGTGGTGTACCACAAGGATCTGTTCTGGGTCCTCTTCTATTTGTGATTTTTGTAAATGATTTGGATGTCGGAGTGGAAGGATGGATTAGTAAGTTCGCGGACAAAGCGAATGTGGGTCAAGTTGTGGATAGTGCGGAGGGCTGTTCTAGGTTACAAAGGGACATTGATAGGATGCAGAACTGGGCAGAGAAGTGGAAGATGGAGTTTCACCCTGAAAAGTGTGAGGTGATTCATTTTGGAAGGACAAACTTGAAAGCAGAATACAGGGTTAACGGAAAGATTCTTGGCAGTGTGGAGGAGCAGAGGGATCTTGGGTTCATGTCCACAGTTCCCTGAAAGCCGCCACCCAGATGGATAGAGTTGTCAAGAAGGTGTATGGTGGGTTAGCTTTCATTAATAGAGGGATTGAGTTCAACAGCCGTGAAGTTATGCTCCAGCTATACAAAAGCCTGGTTCGGCCACATCTGGAGTATTGTGTCCAGTTCTGGTTGCCTCATTACAGAAATATGTGGAAGCGTTGGAAAAGGTGCAGAGCAGATTTACCAGGATGTTGCCTGGAATGGAGGGAAGGTCTTACGAGGAAAAGTTGAGAGAGCTAGGGCTGTTCTCTTTAGAACGATGAAGGATGAGAGGTGATTTGATAGAGGTGTACAAAATGATCAGAGTATAGATAGAGTGGACAGCCAGAGACTTTTTCCTGGGGTGGAGGTAGCTATTACGAGGGGGCATAGTTTTAAAGTGAGTGGATGTAGATATAGGGGAGACGTCAGAGATAGGTTTTTTACTCAGAGAGTGGTCGGGGCGTGGAATGCATTGCCAGAGACGGTAGTAGGCCTCATTAGGGGCATTTAAGCCGCTATTAGATAGGCATATGGATGATAGTATAAGGTAGGGGTGGAGGTTAGATAGACTTTAGGATTAGGGTAAAAGTTCGGCACAACATCATGGGCCAAAGGGCCTGCACTGTGCTGAACTGTTCTATGTTCTATGTTCTACTATATTGAGGTTGTGCAGGACACTAGTGAGGCCTAAACTGGAATATTGTGTCCACGTCTGGTTGCCCTGTTACAGGAAGGATATTATTAAGTTGTTGAGGGTTCAGAAGAGATTTACCAGAATATTGCCAGGTATGGAAGATTTGAGATATAGGAAAAAGCTAGATAAGCTGGGACTTTTGTCACTGGAGTATTAGAGGTCGAGAGGTGACCTGATTGAAGTTTGTAAAATAACGGGGGGTATAGATAGAGTTGATGGTGGTTGTTTTTTTTCCCTAAGATGGGGAATTTCAAGACTAGAGGACACATTTTTAAGGTGAGAGGAGAGAGATTTAAAAAAGACATGGTGCAATTTTTTTACAAAGAGAGTGGCTTGCCTGTGGAATGAACTTCCTGATGCAGTTACAATTATAACATTTAAAAGACATTTAGATGGATATATGAATAGGAAAGGGAGTGGGCCAGGAGCAGGCAGATGGGACAAATTTATGTGGGATTATATTTGACAAGGACTGGCGGGACCAAAGGGTCTGTTTCCATGTTGTATGACCTTATGACTCCACATCCCGGGTGCAGCACCACAATGATAGTTGCCAATGCAGCACTGAAGTGCAGAATAAACGTGTAAGTGAATCGGAGATGTGATATGGGTGGCATGGTGGCTCAGTGGTCAGCACTGCTGCCTGACAGGGCCGGGGACCTGGGATTGATTCCACCCTCAAGCAATAGTCTGTTTGGAATTTTAACTTTCTCCCTGTGTCTGCGTGGTTTCCTCTGGGTGCTCTGGTTTCCTTCCACGGTCCAAAGATGTGCAGGTTAGGTGTACTGGCCATGCGAAGTTGTCCATAGTGTCCAGGGATGTACAGGCCAGGTGGATTAGCCATGGGAAATGGAGGGTAAGAGGGGGGATCTGGGCAGGCAGTTCTTCGGAAAGTCAGTGTGGATTCGATGGGCCAAATGGCCTGCTTCTACACTATAGAGATTCTGTAATTCTGTGATTCCTAGAGACTGGCTCATGTCAGACACTAACGTCCATGGATGTGGAGTGTGTGTGGCCGATACCCATTTAGTATGCCCTGAGCTGTTGGTACCCAATTTCTAATATGGAGTTCATTCAGAGCAAGTGTCAAACTGAATCCACAGTGGCTCTCTTTGGTTTCTTTCTCATCTTTTACTGAAATCTAATTTGTCAGGTGAGAAGAAAGTATGAATATTAATAAAGAAAGCTTTGGCATTAAAAAGGCATTTAGCAAGCAGTCATGTATGTCATTTGGCATCTCACTGCTGCCTAGCTGGGATCTCATCACACTGCTTCTGGAAAGCATAAAACATGGAGTGAGATGATCTTGAAGTGGAGATGGGGCTCGCTTCACCTGTCTGATTCTGGCACATATCTCACCGCAGGCTACGTTGCTCAGACCCCAATAAGATTCTGTCTTCAGTTTAAATAGCCCTCCTTATACTTTTGGCCAAAAAGGAACAGCTCACAATTTTCTGTGTTAAATTTCATCTGTCACTTGTCTGTTCAGTATGTAAACCTATCTATGTTCAGTTGCAAGCATTAGTCCTCTATGCTTCCACACCTCCAAGTTTGGCATCAATGAAAAATGTTAATATTTTACTCTATATTCCAGTATCCACGTCATGCAGATACAGGGTGTAACAAAAGAGCAGTGATGCTTAGCACTGACCATAGGGAAATACCACTGTGTACTCTCCAGCAGGCTGTATAATAGCTATTAACCATTAGTCCTTATTTCTGCATTTAATCCATTTTTTCTCCAATCTGATACTGACCCTACTATAACAATTAGCTTTATCATCACATGTACTCAAATGGGTACAGTGAAGAGTTTGCAAGTCACCACTTATATCACCATCTTAGGTACCAGCATGCCTAAATACAGATTCTTAAGTACAAATTCTTAGGGAAAAAAGAGAAAAATACACAAATAAAAAGTCCAGAAATAAATTAGAAAAATAGAGAAATAAGAGCTCAGAATAACAGTCCTTCCAACCCAGACCGCATTGGACTGCACCTCGAGGCCAGGAGTGCTGGGAGTCCGTGTCCATGCTGAGGCCGGGAGTCCATGCTGGCTTTGATCCCGGATATCGCCGATGCCGATGCCACTTGCGGACAGGTTGTAAAAAGACAAAAAAAGGCCAAAAAAAAAGCAAAGAAGAAAAGTGGTCGGAGCAGATAAGTTCCGGCTTAGGAGTCCTACTCTGCTGCCATCTTGGAGATTATTCCATCAGCCTCAGTTTTGTTAGAGTCTTTAATGTGGTACGGTGTGAAATTCATATAGGCCACATCTTAAAATCTGGGCTATCTCTCCATGAATAATTAAATCTCTCCATTTGCCTGTTGACTTTTTTTCCACTGGTTTTTGTTTCTAAAACGTTACTCACCACTGCCATTAAACTGTGGTTACTCCCTAGTGCCTTAAAAAATGGCTAATTAGATAGCTGATGCTTTAATTCTAATTTGCCAAGATTCTTCATATTTGGGAAAGATTCCTTTAGACTGAAAAATAGCAAACATAACTTGTCCAAATTGGGAGGGAGGCAGAAAGCAGGGCAGGGCCTGTCATGTATCTCTGGAAGGTATAGCAGGTTATTTTGACAAGTTCAAAGTAATCAGACAGAGTCAACATGGTTTTCTGAAAGGGAAATCATGTTTAATTTATTACAGTTCCTTGAAGAACTAGCATGTGCTGTGGATAAAGGGATGTATTGTAATTAGATTTCCAGAAAACGTTTCACAAAATGCCACATCAAATGCATGAAATAAAGGCTCATGTTGTAAGGAACAACATATTGGTATGGATTAAAGATAGTCCAGCTAACAGGAAACAGAGACCATGCTTACATGGGTCATTTTCTAGTCGTTAAAACGTAGCAAGTGGTGAATGTGAGGGAATGCTGGGACCTCAAAGTTTCACAATTTATAGTAATGACTTGGATGAAGGGATCAAAAGTATGGTCGCTATTTTTGCTGAAGACACAAAGGTAGGTACAAAAATAAGTTGTGAAGAGGCAGAGGGAGCATGATAGCAAAATGTGAAATTGCTAATTTTGGCAAGAAGAATAAAAATGAAGCAAATTATCTAAATGGTGAGATGTTGCAGAGCTCTGAGATGCAGAAAAATCATCGTAGTATAGCACATGAATCACAAAATGTTAATGTGCAGACACAGCAAGTAATCAGGAAAACTAACAGAATTTTTAAGTTTATTGCAAGGGGAATTCAGCGCAAAAGTCGGGAGGTTATATGAGACACTGATGAGACCATAGTATGGCCTTATTTAAGAAAGAATGCAAATCTGTTGGAATCAATTCAGAGATTGTTTACTAGACTAATACCTGGAAATGGGTGGCTGTCTTGTGAGGAAAGCGGAGTAGTATCTTGTATCTTGTATCCAGTAGAGTTTAGAATAGTCAAAGGTGACTTGGTTGAAATATATGTTTGGCATCAAGAAGCCCTACCAAAACTGGAGTCAGTGAGAAAAGGAAGAAAAAAAGATTTCTGCTGTTTGGAGTTACAATGACCATAAAGGACAGATAGTTGTGGTTTTTAAATGCCAATCATCTCAGCTCCAGATCATCACTGCAGGAATTTCCCAGGCCAGTGTTCTAGAACGAACCATCTTCAATTGTTTTATCAATGATGTCTATCACATCACAGGAACAGGCCCTTCAGGCCATAAGATCAATACTCAAATTCTTTGAGGATGTAACTAGTAGAGTTGGTCAGTGGATGTGGTTAATTTGGACTTTTAGAAAACTTTTGACAAAATCCCACATAACAGGTTAATGTGTATAATTAAAGTTGATAGAATTAGGAATAGTGTATTGAGGTAGATAGAAAATTGGTTAACAGACATATCAGAGTAGGGAAGCCCAGAACCATAGTATCCTAGAATTTTACAGAACAGAAAGACACCATTCAGCCCATGACGTCTTTACAAGCTCCGCAAGGAGGTAACCCAGCTAGTCTCATTCTCCAACACTGTCTCTATAGCCCTCTAAATTCATCACATTTTCATGTATATTCAGCTCTCTTTTGAAATGTCCTATTACAATTCACCACCACCACTCTCCCAGGCAGCACACATCAAATCCTAACATCTCCCTGGGTAAAGAAGTTTCTCCTCATCTCATTTCTAGCTCTGCTGTTGACAAATCTCGGACTGACATACCAATAGTGGAAACATAATATTCTTCTTTACCCTGTCATATCGATCAGGTCACATTGTAATTCGAACCCGCAATAAGCTCATCTTTTAACCCATTCTGAGGAAGGGTCACTTGACCTGAATGTTGGCTCTGATTTCTCTCCACAGATGCTGCCAGACCTACTGAGGATTTCCAGTAATTTCTGTTTTGTTTCACCTTTTAATTTTCTCTGCTCAAAGGATACTAAGCCTATATTCCTTGTGTGTAAAGTCCCTCATTCCTAGTATCCTTCCAGTAAATCTTCACAATCTCTCCAGGGTTTTAACATCTTGTCCTGAATAAGACACCCAGAAGTGAACACAATACACTAAATGTGGTCTAACCGATGCTTTGTAGAAGTGTAACATGACTTCCTTGCTTTTACAATCTGTGCCTCTATTTATGAGCCCAAGGATTGTATAAGTCTTCTTAAGTGTTTCAACTTGCCTGGCCAGGCATCCTTATAAGGGGTAATCCTGTTAGAATTGTGATGAGGAGAAATTATTTCACTCAGAGTGGTAAGCTGTGGAATTTGCTGCTACAGAAAGTGGTTGAGGCCAAAACATCATGTGTTCTCAAGAAGGTGGAATCACAGAATCCCTACAGTGTGAAAGCAGGCCATTTGGCCCATTGAATTCACACTGACTCTCCTAAGAGCATCCCAACCGGATCCAACCCAATTCCCTGCAAGCCTGCATGCCCCATAGCGAACCCACTTAGCCTGCACATTACTGGACACCATGGGAATGTAGTATGGCCAATCCACCTAACCAGCATATCTTTGGGCTGTGGGCAGAAACCCCCTCTGACATGGGGAGAACATGCAAACTCCACACAGATAGTCACCTGAGGGAGGAATTGAACCCGCAACTATGGTGCTGTGTGGCAGCAATTCAACAGTGGCTCAGCACTTAGAAGATGTTAGAGAATCAGAGGGCAGCTAAGAGTCATCATAGTAGAATTCTGGGAGACATAACCGCAGTCATCACAACTGTACAGGAGCCCTCTGCAGGACACCTTCCATGAGATGATGAAGAAGGGCTGTGAATCAAAGGGTGGGTAAGAGTCATCACAGTGGGATTCTGGGGGATATCGCCACAGTAATTATGACTGTAAGCAGGTCAAGGAGAACCTGGTATCATGGTATGGTTAACTGCAATGGTGTTTCCTACTCTCCCTCCTCCTCTGCCCAAAAGAAAAAGGGCTCTGTGAGCAGGATGACTATAAACTGTTGATCTTATCTAATGCAGAATGTACAAGGTATATTAGCTGTAATGGGCTGCTGAACTGTGCCTAGTGTGTACTTCATTCCTGGACTGAACATCATCTGTTGTGACTGTAGATGCTGATTTGTGAGTGGCAGTCCTTTCCACAGCTGGCACAGATGAATAGCATTGGCCTAAGTTGGCTGATGATTTTTCCTTCTAGCAGGTTCTCTTTTCAGCAAATGTGGAAGCTATTCAGCAATTTTTCTTGGCTTGCATAACTTGTCCATGCCTTGTTGCTGTAAAGAAGGGTGCTTAGAATACAGGTCTGATAGATGGCTTTGTTTAATTAGTTTGTAATGGTTAGCTTTCTGCTAGTCCACATTCCCAAATTGGCAATCCTGGTTTGAATATCAGAAACAAAAGTTGTTGGTAATCATTCATCCATAGTCCGTGAGGCTGTCAATTACTGAACTTTGAGGTTTCTTTTCATTCTTGCATGAGACGTAGGCGTCAATGGTTTTGGGAACCTACCTCTAAATATCCTTGCTTGGGTGGCTTTCTAAGCCTTTGCCAATTATGTTGTAGGTAACTATAATCTAGAGTCACATGTAGGCTAGGGCAGATAAGAATGGTAGATTTCTTCCCTAAAGTACACGAGTGAACAGATGGGCTTGTAACAATAATCAATGACAATTTCATGGTTGCTATTACCAAGACTAGCTTTCAATTCCAGATTTTATTCGGTGAAATTAAATTCCACCAGTTGGTCTGATAGGATCTGAATCCAAGCTCCAGATCATTAGCCTGAGTTAGTCTGATTAACACATCAGTGAACATTGCCACTAAGCCACCATCAGCTTGTTGTGAACCTGTCGATATTGAAAGGACGTTCAGTTTCTGCATCCTGACCCATAGCTTTGGGGTTCATGATGCTGATTGTTAGTTTGAACTCCCTGCAGGCCTAAAGGCCCTGATCTATAAGTTGCTGCAAGTGAACTTCAGTACACCATGACACCAGTGTTAACAGCAAATAGCAGCTTATAGAATAGGAGTTTAGACATTTAAGTCTTAGAGTGCGTCTTTCTGAGATGAACAATTTGCCCTCAGCTCTGGTGTACATTTAAGTGCCCCCATTTGAATATCCATAGTGTGTGAAAGCAACTTAGGCCAAAGGGGTTAATGCCAAGTAAAAGCCTTGCTTTACCCAACTGCTGACCCTGACAGTGTTGATCTTGCTTCAGAGACAGTAGGAACTGCCGATGCTGGAGAATCTGAGATAACAAGGTGGAGGGCTGGATGACCACAGCAGGCCAAGCAGCATCAGAGGAGCAGGAAAGCTGACGTTTCGGGCCTAGACCCTTCTTCAGAAATGTTGATCTTGCCCTGTTATAACTGGCAGAACTGTGTACATTTTCATGGATTATGAGGTTATATATTGCATGATAAATGAGATGGAACTTGTGGATATAATTTACTTAGAATCATGGAATTACCAAATGGCCACAGCACAGAAGGCTGCCACACGGTCTATTAAGCCCATCGCTTTGCAAGAACACTAAAAGTCTCTCTCCTGTCCTTTCCTTATAGCCTTGCAAAGTTTTTCCTTTAGGTGCCTAGGTCTTTTGTATTTATCTACACCAACTTCCATGTTAACTCCCACTGTGCAAAATGGATTTGATTCACGAAACGTCTAGACGCACAAACTGTGCATAAATGAGGCACGTCAACAGCAGTAAGATTGTTTTCAACCACAAACAGTATTCTCATGGCTCAGCATATCTCTCACTCTAGCATTAACATCAAGCAAGAGGATCAACCCTCTTTCAATAAAGAGTGCAGGAGGGCAAGTCAGGAGCACCACTAGGCATACCTAAAAATGAGGTGTCAACTTGATAAAGCTACAGCATTGACTTGTGGGTCAACAGTGGAAGCAGTATTAGAGTAACAGAGTAATCCTACAATCAACAGATTAGTTTAAAGCTCTGTTATTTTGACGCATTCAGCTGAAAATAGTGGTGGCCAATCAAACAA
Source organism: Ginglymostoma cirratum (assembly GCA_024137785.1). Lineage (NCBI taxonomy): Eukaryota > Metazoa > Chordata > Chondrichthyes > Orectolobiformes > Ginglymostomatidae > Ginglymostoma > Ginglymostoma cirratum. Next base: position 1,536,201 of record JAHRHZ010000182.1, on the reverse strand, counting down.
CTAACCAGAGGAGAAGGTGCCGCAAATATCCTCAGCCTCAATGATGGGAGAGTCCAGTACATCAGTACAAAAGGCAAGGCTGTATCTTTAGCCAGAAGCATCAAGTGGATCATCCATCCCAGCCTCCTGCTGAGGATCCCATATCACACATGTCAGTCTTCAGCCAATTCAGTTCACCCCATGTGATATCAACAAACAGTTGAAAACATTTGATACTGCAAAGGCTATAGGCTTTGACAACATTTTCGCAATAGTACTGAAGAAATGTACTCCACAACTAGCCATGCTCCTAGCCAAGTTGTTAAGCTGTTCCAGTACAGCTGCTGCACAGTGACACTGCAAAAAAAAAATGCTCAGATACATTTTGTCCACAAATAGCAGGACAACCACCAACTCTCCGCTCACCCCTATCCCTGCCCCAGCTAATTTCATCCCATCAAGGTGAAACTGTCAATAATTGGCAATGGTATAGAAGGTGCTGTCAACTGTCCTATCAAAAAGCACTTACTCAATAACTCTACTTTATCTCCACAGATACTATCAGACCTGTTGAATTTCTCTAGCAATTTGTCTTTGTATTGACTATAAATCAGTTTGATGGTATGGTGATTATATACATGTCAGACTATCAGGTTTAGAATTACAATCAATTCATCCAGATTTCTTTAGTCAATAAAGAATAACCAGCTTATTAAGAATAAAGCTTACTCAAACAAACATGTAAAGGATATTGGCAATAAAAGATTTAGGCAATCCAGTATAGACATAAATTATATTCTAATGCCTCAAACTTAACATGAGGCAAAAAGGAGCAACAGATAAACAATGGTCTAACACACTATAGAATATATCAAAGAACAATTGTAATTGAGACAGATTCCATAGATTGCACAGCAACATACCCCCTTCCTCCTCATTTGCTCGTGGCAGTGTGGATCACCAATCTCACTGAAACTTCAGTTTTGACTAACCGGCCTCGAAACTGCTTTGAGCAGCTCATTCACAGACTACCCCATTGACTGTTCACGTTCTGGTATTTCATCTTCCTTTTCTGGGTCTACACCTGTCTGTATTCTGGAAACTGCACTCATAAGATGACTGCACTTGATGGCTAGTTCTACCAAGGTAGTACAGGCCCTGGCAGGGTGAGTTCCAATCTGGCTCAGTTGCTCCATCCGGGGTGTGAGGGACTGTCTTATGAGAAGAAGTTGAGGAAACTGCGCATGTACTCATTGGTGTTTAGAAAAATGAAAGACAACCTTATTGAAACATACAAGATTCTTAGAGGACTTGATAGGCTAGATGAGGAAAGGTTGTTTCCCCTTGTGGTGGAGTCTAGGACCAGTGGGGATAATCTTAGAACAAGGGGGTCACCCATTTAAGACAGATCGGAGGACTTTTTCTCTAAAGATAATGAATCTGTGGAATTCTGTACCACAAACGGCTGTAGAGGTCAAGTTGTCAAGTATATTCAAGGCTCTGATAGCTAAATATTTAATCAGTAAGAGAATTAAGAGTTGCAGGGAATTTAATACGGTGGCATGAGAGGGTTATGAGGATAAGTCAGGAAAGTGGAGTTGAGGACTATGAGATAGTCATGATATCATGTAATGCAAAGCAGACTTGTCGGGCTGAATACCCTGTTTTTGCTGCTAAAGTATTATGGTTTAACATCCTTTCTGTTAGGAGAGATACAATGGTCCAAATGATTGTTTTCAGTCTGCAATAAGATAACTGCTTCTCTTTTCTTTTCTTGTATTGCATCATGACTCTGGCCCAAACTCTTAAGCTATCTTTTCTCCCCACGGATGCTGACTGATGCACATGAATTCATTTATTTTCTGTTTTCACTGACCTTAATGACTGCAATCAGCAATAAGAATTCTTCATGGCTATGCACAGTTGTTTCATTGCCACATCACTGACTTCAGTATTTTCCAGGCTGAAAAATTTAAAACCATTCTGATCAAAACTAATTCTCAGGTAGATCCTTCATTTCGAATTAAACCCAACTCAAAGGTATTTGATCAAGTGTTACACAAAATACTTTTAAACAGTAAAGCTTTGAGTTTCAAGGTATGGAGATCAGCATGAATAAGAAATTAGCTAAGGGACAATTAGAGAATTTTATATTATTTGTTCATAGGCTGCGGGCATCACTGGCAGCATTTATCACCCATCCTGAATTGCCGTGGAACTGAACAGCATGGTAAAAAAAAAATTAAAGAACTGCAGATGTTGAAATCAGAAACAAAATTGCCTGGAAACTCAGCAGCTCTGGTACAATCTGTGGAGAGAAAGCAGAGTAAACATTTCGGTTCCAGTAACCTTTCTTCAGAAATGAGTTTGTGAATGGTATGGTAGGCCATTTCAGAATCTGGAGTTGCATGTAGACTGGACCAGGTAAGGATAGCAAATTTCCTTCCCCAGAAGGGCATTAGTGAACCAGTGGGGTTTTTACAACTATGATTAAATGGTCATCATTAGGCAAACTTTAATTCCAAACATTTACTGAATTCAAATTTCACTATCGGCCATGGTGGGAGTTGAATCCATGTACCCCTGGACATTGCGATGACTAGCTCAGTGACATGATTACTATATCACCATTCTCTTTGGATTTTTGAGTCCATGAAATTAAGTTAAATATAGCTGGGCAATTTACATTCAGTAATGAGATAGTCAGTGTAAAAAATCTATTATCAGAAAGGCTGCCCATGAAATCATAGGTTTGTCGTTAAAACGGATTTACTTCATAATGTCCATTTCTCCCTGGCCTATGTAAGACTCCAGATCCATGTCAGTGAAGCGGCTGATTTTTTACTGCCTTCTGAAGAGATTCAGCTGCAACAAAACTGCTGCAGTCTTCAGGACAGCGCAGAGGCTCAGTGATGCCTCACAGCACCAGGGGTCTGGGTTCAATTCCAGCCTTGGGTTACTGCCTGTGTCTGTGTCTTTTCCTCCAAATGTTTTTCTCTCAAAGTCCATTGGCGTACAGTCTTGGTGGATTAGCCATGGGGAATACAGGGTTATAAGGTAGGGATGTGGGATGCACTTTGGAGGGGTGGTGTGTTCTTGATGGACCAAATGGCCTGCTTCCACGCTGTAGAGATTCTATGATTCACCACACAAACTGCAGTTGTTCAAGTTGGCAGCTCAGCCCTCTCCTCAACAGGGACAAGTCGGGGTGAGAAAATAAATGCTATCTTTTCCAGCTATGGTCACAACTTTGAATGAGCAACATAAGAAAACTCAAAGCCTTAGGCAATGTAGTAACATTGATTTCAGGAGGACATAAGCAAGCAAGTAAACAGGCCATCTAGTAGATCAAACTGAATGCTAAACAAATTTCTAACAAATGAATGTGACCTGCACTAAACAAGCCTCCACAATGCTAACCCTGCCACCAAAACCAATGTCAAGTCCTTTACAAAGAAGATAATGGTTGCTGCAAATTGATGGCGGAGGACATAAACAAAGGTTCCTCAAACTGTGCCTCTTTAATCCAACATTTTTCATATTCTTATGTTCGTGTTCCTTATCACCAGAACTCCGCATCTATGGCTCCTATATCCAAGCCCTGTGTATTGTATGATCCCATATGATCAGAAGTCATATACTGAAGATTCCTCTCTCCTGATTATGTTCCAACAAGTCTAGTTACCAAGTGTTTGGAAACTATTATTTGATAGGCTCTTATATATACAAAGCTTTCTGATGAAGGGTCATAGAATCCCCTTTCGGCCCAACAAGTCTACACCGACCGTCAGAGCATCCCACCTAGATCCATTCCCCCTATGACCCAACTAATCTACACATCCTTGAACTCTATGGGCAACTTCACATGGCCAATTCACCTAGACTGCACATCTTTGGATTGTGGGAGGAAACCAGCGCACCCAGAGGAAACCCATGCAGAGAGGGAGAGAATGTGCAAACTCCATACAGACAGTCACTAGAAGTTGGAATCGAATTCAGGTCCCTGGCACTGTGAGGCAGCAGTGCTTACCACTGAGCCACCATGAGGTTATTATTGGAATCACTATGTAACTGATATGAAAGTCATGGTAACCATTGCCTGACCAAAGAGAGCTTGACTTCCCACTTATCAATTAAAGTCATAGCGTCATTGAGCTGTATAGCATGAAACCAGGCCCCTTTGGTCCAATTCATCTATGTCGACTAGATATCCGAAATAAATCTAGTCCCATTTGGCCCATACCCCTCTAAACCTTTCCTATTCATATACCCATCCAAATGCCTTTTAAATATTGTAATTGTACCAGCCTCCATCACTTCCTCTGGCAACTCACTCCATAAATGCACCACCCTCTGCGTGAAAAAGTTGACCCTTAGGTCCCTTTGAAATCTTTCCCCTCTCATCTTAAACCTATGCCGTCTAGTTTTGGATTCCCCCACCAAAGACCTTGTCTATTCACCATATCCATGCCCCTGATAATTTTATAAACCTCTATAATGTCATCCCTCAGCTTCCGATACCCCAGGGAAGGAAAACAGCCCCAGCCTATTCAGCCTCTCCCTATAGCTTAAACCCTCCAACCCTGGCAACATCCTTGTAAATCTTGTCTGAACCTTTTCAAATTTCACAACATCCTTCCTACAGCAGATAGACCAGAAATGCACACAGTATTCCAAAAGTGGCCTAACCAATGTCATGTACAGCTACAACATGATCTCCCGACTCGTATTAGTCTATGCACTGACCAATAAAGGCAAGCGTACCAAACACCTTCTTCACTATCCTGTCTACCTGGGACTCCAATTAACGGTTACCAGTTGAAAGCCTATGTAATGTAAAGACATGAACATTGATGTAATTATGTACCTACACAGACTACAGCAGGTAACTTTGCATTTATTCAAACAACCTCAGAGAGTAGGTCTGTCTTAAACTAGGTAAAACAGAATTCTGTCTAACATTGTGTCCGAATCTGCCCAGCTCTGTCCCACTGTATCCAGTCTCTGTCCCATACAATAGATACATAGATACAAAAAACCATCAACCTTTATGCTCTCATTATCACAAATGCATTATTTACATTTAATTCTTGAATAATAAACACAAAGTTTCTATCCTGGGTCTTCCTCTTATCATGTCCACGGGAATCTGTTTATACTCTGTGGACTGCTCTCAAGGCTGATTCGGGCCTTATTGTGTACAAGGTTCTTCTCCAGTAATTTCAGCTGACACAGACCCTTAGGCTCTCAAGGTCCATGCTTGCCAAGATGTGCCTCACAGTACTATCTTGTAAGGCATCACCTTACTCCTGTTGTAACACCTGTTTATAAAATCTTATTTAATTCCCACTGCAACACTTTGCATTTGAACTGATACCAAATTAAATTCCTGGTCATTTGAGATTGAGAAATGCCTAGAACAGGTTCAATCAGACTCATCAAGCATTCAGTGCTGAAATGTACCCAGCACACACACGGTGTTAATATCTGATTTTATGTCAAAATATTCAATGGGAGCTGGAGGACTACACCCGCTTCTAGTCATTGGATTGTACCCATTCAATTCCAGACACGTTTTTGCACAGCTTATTCATTCTCAGAACAGGTGCTACTATTTGTTCAAGCAGCAGGAACTTCACTAACATGAAATCTGCTCAGGTTTATCTAGTTTAAAATGCTTCAATGCATGATCAAGAATGAGCCTTATAATTTGACAAACTGTCTCTTATCTTTTTAAACTTAAACAAGTGTTTCTTATTATTATTCAATTGGGTGAATTCATTTTGCATTTTCCTCAATACATTATTCTAATCCTGGGATTGAATCTCTACATGCTCAATTGTCCTGCCATCATTCCTCTGCCCTTCAGAATTGTGATATAAATTCCGACAGCGGATATTCTCTCCCCATTGACCTTAATTTATAAAATTACAGTGATCTTAACCCAAAATCACTTAAAGTAGGGAACTGACTTTAATTCAAAAGTAAGTGTCATGTGGTGTACAGTTATGAAAGGAGAACCAGGGCACCACCACCATATCATTTCACAAGCTTAAAAGACTGTCATCCTCTTACCAAAGTTCCTGAACTTGACTTTTGCATAAAGTCAGGAGAGCTTCGAGAAAGTTCACCAGGTGCTTTGTTACGTCTTTTTGAACTAACCTGATGTTGCAAAAAATGAAAATTAAATATAATGTACATTTATCAAAGTTAAAACCCACAGTCATAAAATAATGATTGCATTAAAATAGTCACTGAAGTTATATCCTTTGAATTAATGCATTAAAATTAATAGCTTAGCATTGTGCTTCAAATATCTTATTGCATTAATAAATATCCTGATTTCAATTTCAACTGGATTGTTCTTCCCTTAAAATTGAAGAGAAGTTTATTTTTTAAATTTGAAGCCAACAACTGAAGGATCCCTGGACTCAAAATGTTAATTCTGCTTTCCATCTACAGATTCTGCCAGACCTGTTGAGTTTCTCCAAAATGATTTCTAGATTTTTGTTGAATTGAAGGCCTTCATTTGTTTTATCTGTAATATCGTGTTTACTCAGATTATTCTTGTATAATTCTGTCTGCATTTGCAAGGAGTAGTGGAGGGAATTGTAGCCATATCTGGAACCATATCCATAAATGTTAAAACGTTAAGGGATGAGGACATGGTAAAAATGCAAGAAGGACAAATTTCATTTTCGTCATTTAACTTGTCAATGCCTGTAGTGATTGAAATGAATTTAGCCAGGTGAACCTCATAGAATACAAGTTCCCAGATTGGGGCCGTTAATCTGGTCTAATCAGGGAGCCCTGCATGACAAATATAAACAGGAGTGTCAGAGGTTCTGTTCACTCTTAGAGAGCTTGGTCAATGTCAAAGACTTTACATGTTTAAATAAAGAGTGACTTGGTTATGGGATAACGGCCTCTGTGGAGTTATTTCAGTGGCAATGAGAGAAATGCATGTTTCTGAAGACATTTGCTCACAACAGTCGTCTTTGAGTTGTGGTAAGCATTTCTGGCATCATGCTATTTTTTGGGAAGCTTGACTCATTCAAGCTTGCCATCGAAAACTGGGTCCAGTACGTGAAAAGAATGCATTTTTTTTTCTGTGCAAATGACATTGGAGTAGATGAAAAGCAACAGGTAATTCTCCCAACAGCTTGTGGACCCATAGCTTTCTTGGTTATTAGGAACTTTCCCTGAGACATCTTTTAAGTATTGACAGATTTAGTTAAGAAATATAATGACCCACCCAACCTCTTCTAATTCTGAGACATTATCAGGTTTGCTCGGCAATTTGAAAACCAGTTGAAACCGTATCAGGATTTTTGACCAGGTTAAGACAACTGGCAGAGGCATGTGACTTTGATTTAACACTTAATGAGATGCTGAGAGACCATTTGGTATGTGGGATTAATGTTGTTACCATGTAAAATTGGTGAGGCCTAACTGGACTTCAACTGGCACTATCACTGGCTTTATCATTGGAAAATGTGGCATGTGGACCAAATGAGTTGCATGGTATTCCAATAGAAATTGACACTCTTGCCGGTCTGACTGAGCTTGGGGAACACCAGTCACATGAAGGCAATTGCATAGCCTCACTCAGGACATATCCTGAACAGAGGGGCTCTAAGTCAGTTCACAGCAAAACTCCAAAACTCACCCAAATGGTTAAAATTTTCTTCAGCATCCAGGCCAGCAAGCCATTGTAATTGTTTCTGGTATGCAGGCTCGAGAAAGAAAAGAGTCTCAAGACCTAAACTGAATATGAGAACTTAAAGATCAGTATCCAGGAGAGTGCACACCTTGGAGAGTCTACCAGCATCTTGTTTGGAACAGTTAAATTGCTTAAGCAACATCCAAATCAGAACTAATCAAAATGGTCTGCTTAAATGGTCACCCGTTTCTCATGGAGGTTGATACCAGTGCCGCTGTATCAGTGTTTAACAAGTCTTTTACAAAAATCGCTCTGCACTCCAACCATTAGGTTTGCTCAAGATCTTGGTTAGACCGCAAACCTGTACTGGGAAACGTTCAGATTAAGGATACAACTTCCATTCTGGTCTCCTATGAGAAACACTGGTGCAGTTACTATTGATTGTAGTAAAAGGCTTGGGTCCAAGCTTAATTGGGTGAAATTGGCTGAGAAAGATTCACATAAATTGGCTTAATATTTTTTGATTAGAAAATAGCTGCATGGATGAAGTCCTAATTAAATACCCAGAAGTTTTTCAGGAAGGTCTAGGGAATATCAAAGGAGCCAAGGCCATCTTGTATGTTGACCAGGAAGCAATTCCACAATCCTGCAAGGCCCACCCATTACTATTTGCCTTACAGGCAGAAGTAAAGGCAATCGGAATTCTGGAAAGTGAAGGAATCATCCAACGAATCCAGTTTGTGGAATGGGTAACACTGGTCGAACCCCAAATGTGAAGACCAAAGATTCACCTTTGAGGGGATTTTAAATAAATGGTGAACCACCTTTCACAGCTGGATAACTACCCAGTGCCTTGCAAGGAGGACTTACATACAAAGCTGGCAGGGGACTGTCCTTCACAAATCTTGACATGAGCTATGTGCACTTGCAATTGTGGTTAAATCCGGATTCCCACAAGTATGCTACCAATGTATGAGACTGTCATTTGGGGTATCATGAGCCTGTGCAATTTTTCAGCGGATGATGGAGAACATTATACAAGGTCTGTCCCTGGTTGCCATTTATCTAGATGACATTAACTGGCAAAACCAATAAGGAACGCCTAAAAAACTTGGAGATAGTCCTTAGGCATTTCTCTTAGGTGGGGATACACCTTAAAAGGGAAAAAATATGTGTTCCAGGCACCCCAAGTGACCTACTCCAGCTGCAGAGTCAACAAAACCGGGTTACACCCATTGGAAGATAAAGTGAGGGTGATCAATTGTGCCCCAGCTCCCACATCAGTACTGGAGCTTAGGTCTTTCAGTGGCCTGGTGAATTATCACAGGAAGTTCATACATAACCTGGCCCCCATCCTGGCAGTTTTGCGTCCACTCTGAAAAAAGGGTCACCATTAGAAATGGTCACATAGTCAAATAACCTTCAGGAAAGTGAAGAAACAGCTATCATCCTCTAAGGGATTGGTACACTATGATCCTAAGCGGGAGCTGAAATTGACACACATAGGTGGCCCAATGGAGAGGAACACCGAGTAGCATATGCTTCCAGGACTTTTGCTCAGGACTTTTGGGGCAGCACGGTGGCTCAGTGGTTAGCACTGCAGCCTCACAGCGCCAGGGACCTGGGTTCAATTCCAGCCCCAGGTGACTGTCGGTGCGGAGTTTGCACATTCTCCCCATGTCTGCGTGGGTTTCCTCCAGGTGCTCCGGTTTCCTCCCACAGTCCAAAGATGTGCGGACTAGGTGGATTGGCCATGCTATATTGCCTATAGTGTTTAGGGGGATGGGTCTGGGTGGGATGGTCCAAGGATTGGTGTGGACTTGTTGGGCCAAAGGGCCTGTTTCCACACTGTAGGGATTCTGATTCTAATTCGTGCAGGGCATAAATGTGCCCAGGTAGAGAAGGAAGGTTTCACAATGATATTTGGAGCCAGGAAGTTCCATCAATACCTTTTTATGTAATTTTTTTATAACAATAACAGACCATAAACACCTACTAGGTCTATTTAAAGAAGACAAGTCAGTGCTGCCCACTGCTTCAGGCTGAATTCAGCAATGGGCTCTAATACAAGTTGGAACACCGTCCAGGATACATTAAGCCGCCTCTGACTGGCAGATACACCAGCAGTGATACCACCACTGGAAGAGTCTGTAATGGCTTTAAATTCTCTGGACATTCATCCAGTCACAGATAAGTGGCCATTGCTTACCAGTAGGGAATTTGAGTATTTCCTAAAGTTGAATGGTATTCGTCATATAAATACAGTTCCATTCCATCCATCATCCAATGGTCTGGCAGAAAGAGCAGTCCAAACTTTGAAGGCAAGCTCAAAGAAACAACGTACATCTTCACTGGATACCAAAATGTCCTGGTTCCTATTTGATTATAGGACCACCCCTCATGCAAATACAGGGACAGCTCCAGCAGAATTGCTAATGGGGAGAAGACTCTGCGCCAGGTTAAATCTGATATGCCTGGTGCGGTGGGGGAGGGTGAAATGGCATCAGGAATGCCAGTGCTGGAAATAACATTCTACTAAGCAAGAGAGACAGTTCACTTCAGGGGACACAGTTTGGTGGAAGAAGCACGGGAATGGCCCCGCGTTGGTTAAAAGGCATGATCAATGCAAGGTCCGGTACAGTGACATATAAAATTCAGGTAGGTGTGACAGTCCTGAATAAGCACATGTGTCAAATGAAAGCTGCAAACTCGCAAACAGTGCAAGAGCAAAATGTGCCAGTCTCCTCAACTGCCATTCCATCTGTTCCAGAACCTGTGGGTTCTCCCTCTCCATCAATTGTTGAAGATACCTGAGATAGGATCTGAGATGAACATGGCAGGTATAGCCACCATGATGCTTTTGCCACCTGAAGTGGAGAATGAATTTCTTCTGAGATGCTCCAGCCGCAAGACGGAAGCCACTGTATGTTATATGCCACCCATATCAGTGGCAGTGTTGGAGGAACCTGACCCAGTGATAGGATGTCTGAGGAGGAGCTACAAAAGAAAAAACTGGATTCACAGGGGGAAGGATATAGTGATTACAATGAAGTCAGCCGGTGGGCCTCATAGAATATGAGTTCTCTGATTGGGGCTGTTAACCTGGTCCAATCAAGATGCTCTGGCTGACTGATAAGAATAGGTGTGTCAGAAGTCCTGTTCAATCTGAGAGCTGGATGAGTGTCAAGGATTCTCTATGTGTAAATAAAGAGTGACTTGGTGACAGGATACCAGTCTCTGTGGAGTTATTTCAATAACAGTTTTCCAATACAGTAGGAAGTCTGAAAACTGAACAACACTGCGAGCATCTTTTGTACGTTTGCAATTTCAGCAAACCTCTGTTCTAGTACACTCCAGAGTTAACTAAAAATACACATAAGAGCAAATTAGTAGCACATAGCATGCAAGTTAATATACCTAAACCCAAGCACATTATTTCTGTACCAGGGAAAATCAGAAACCAAGGGAGTATAGCCTACTTTACCACCATAGAAGAGTTTCCCTCCACGAGATGTTCCAACATGACAAGATATTAAAACACTTAACCTAACTGTAATTCCCAGTGCGACTTCAGAATAATTTATGACTTCAGAAACAGAAACAAAGGAAATCTCTCAATTACATTTATAATTGTGTGAAAATGGATGTTGATATTACGCAACTGGTATAAAACAGTTGATATTAACACAAGTGATATTAACTGTACGTACAATTGTAGGTGTACATACAAAAGGATGATAAGGTCCTTTAATTCAAATTGCGAGAGAAATTACGTACTTCACTGTTCTGAATAGTTTTGCAACAGGCAGCAACCTCCAGAGCAGTTCATCAGACACGTTGTAATCTGCTATATTGAACTCCTGCATGTCAGAGTTAGATGTTTGAAGCACAAATGCTATGGCCGAATATTCATCTGATTCCAGGTCTCGAGTAGCCAGAGCTCCTTCCCTTAGCGATTCCTTCAGTTTGTCGGCTATACGGCCATCATTTAGCTCATTTAAGCAATAGAACAGGTTCAGGCATCGTTCCGGAGCAATGTCCCTGTGTAAAGTTCTTTTGATGTAGGCTGCAGTCCGTATGGCATCCTCAGCACTGCTTGCCTCCTGGCTTGACAGACCCTGCAAAAGTTGCAGGTTCTTTTCAGTTGAGAGACCACAGAGGAAGCGGAGGAACATATCCAGGTGCCCACTTTGGCTCCATGCTGCTTTCTTGCATGCACTTCTGCAAACATCAGAAAAGCTGGGACGGGAGAACAGGCCTCGCACCTTCGTCATCAGCCCCTTTGCTAGTGGGTTTGGGTGCTGGCCCATGTGGTGCTGAAGGAAAACATATAGGGCAGCAAAATACTCCTGCATTGTCAGGTGTATGAAGGCATAAGCCTTGTGCTGAAAGATGGGCTCGTCCTGCAGAAGGATCTCTTTGCAAAAGCCATCGCATAGCAAAGATAGGTCCACCCTAAATGACTCCAGGTCCTTTTGACAGAAGACCAGCTTCTGGACTTTCAAACAGTGGAAAGCCAACCTTCCCAGGCTGAGAATGACTGGGCGCTTGGCTTGCAGCAAGTCACTAATCTTCTCCCTCTCAGTTACCCCATGGCTCTGCTTATCTTGGTGGTACATTATCATCACAATCAAGAAGTTGCTGTAGATCTCAGTGATGGTTCTGGGGGTGTGCTGGTGGATTTCCGTCTCGCTGTAAGATTTCATGGCATGTTGCAGGACAGTAGCCAGAATCCAACAGAAAGCTGGGACATAGCACATGGTGAAAAGGCTGGGTTGCCTCATCACATTGGACAGAATCATATCTGCTTTTCCTTTGCACTTTTTGCGAAAGTATTCCACTTTCTCTTCGTCCCGAAACCCTTGAATTTCTGTCAGTCTGTCAATATAAACAGCTGGGATTTGGCGGGCAGCTGCAGGACGGGCCGTTATCCAAACAGAGGCATGGGAAAGCACATTTCCTTTAATTAAATTGACGAGGAGAACACGGAGTTTCATTGCGTGCTTGATGTCAGCATATTCTGGGCTCTTATTAAAATCCAAGCAGAGATGACTTTCATCTAAGCCATCAAAGATGAAGAGACATTTTATATTGGGATCCTTTAAGAGGGTTGCTGTGTCCTCAATGTGAGGGTAATACCTCTGGACCAGCTGGCAGATGCTGAGTTTACTTTCTGGCAGCAGATTGAGTTCTCTGAACGGAAACATAAACAGAAAGTCAAAGTCCAAGGCCGCCGAGCCACTACTCCAGTCATAAACAAACTTATGCACACAGATGGTTTTCCCAATTCCCGCCAATCCCTTAGTTAAGGTGATCCTTGGTGGCCGGGATTCATGCTGTGAACAGAGGAATATTTCTGTGTAGTCAATGGAACGGGCACCGGACTTCTCCTGCCTGGACATGGCTTCAATATCCATCACCTCATGTCTTTGGGGAATTGAGTTGCAGTCGCCTTCGGTTATCCATAGGTTGGTGAAATTCTCCGTTATCAGGATCTTTTCACCAGGCTTACTTGTGTATTCAGTGATGTACTGGACTTTTTCTCTCAATACCTTCTTATGATTATCAATAACTCCTGCGATGTCCAAAACGTCCCTTGACATTCGTCGGCTTTCTGTTAGGAATGGCAGAGGAAAACAAAAACAATTTTTAAAAGGAAGGATGTTCCTAGCACAAGGGAGACACAGTTTCAAAATAAGAGCTCTCCTATTTGAGGTATACATGAGGAGACTTTTTTTTCAGAGGGTAGCTCGCAAAGAGATCCGGAGAATCATAGAATCCCTACAGTATGGGCAAAAAGGCCACACTGACTCTGCAAAGATTATCCCACCCAGACTCAACCCCCTACCATATCCCTGTAACCATGCATTACCTACGGCTAATCCATGCAACCAACACACAATGGGCAATTTAGCATAGCCAATCCACCTAACCCACACATCTTTGGACTGCAGGAGGAAACCAGCGCACCCGGAGGTAACCCACTCAGACATGGAGAGAACGTGGAAACTCCATACAGACAGTCACTGGAGGCTGGAATTGAACTCAGGTCCCTGATGCTGTGAGGCAGTAGCGCTAAACATTGTCCCGCCATGCCACCCCTTTTTAAAAAATTATTCTGTCACTTTTCTCATAAACTTTCCACTTCTGCCCTCTTGTAGATTTATGTTGAAATCAAATTCCACCATCTGTCATAACAGGATTGAACCCTAGTCCCTAGACCTTCACCTGGGCTCTGGATTAACAGACTAGCAATAACGCCACTAGGCCATCACCTCCCATTAACATTACTGCAAGAGAGGAAGCAAGTTTATGATGATTTTCAAGGTGGGGTGCATATATTCTGGGCTAACTAGAGAGTCAAAGGGTATCAGATGTAGGTGGGGGAAGAAGCATGATGATCAAATGGTGAAGCACATTCAAGAGACCAAATGGCCTACTTCTGTTCCTAATTTGTATATTTGTCATATCTATCATGAAATCTGTTCAACTTTTCATTGATTGTAGATAGTTCATTTTTATCTTGTATTCTATGATACTTTAGACCAGCAAAGTTACCAGAAGGTTTGGGTTTGATTGTCAAGATTCTGCAGCCAAATAACAAGTGAACAACAGCTGTTGAGTCAATGTATTTAAAAAGCAGCAAAGGGTTTATCTAGGAATCATAATTTAGTATAGAGGTAGACAGGAGGGCCTGGAGATGGGCAGCAGCATCTAAAAAAGCTATCCAACCTGGTAGAATCAATTCAATAAATGGGGATAAATATGATTACAGAACGATATCTGAAACTCAGTGGTCTATGCAGTAGAATAACTTTTGATTCACAGAGCACTGTCACCAGTACTTAGGAAAGTGAGAGCTGTAATGTTGTAATGGTCTGCATCATGCTTTAAACCTAATAGTGAGACAGGAAGTGAAGTCTGGAAAGATATGATAAATGAAAGAAGGAAAAGACGGCAACAGAGCAAGGTAGCAATAAGGACAGTATAATCAGTTTGGCAGGAAGGACAGAGTGCACAAACTTGAGAGTATGGTAGCAGATAAGACCAAAGATTGCAAATTTTTTTTTTAAACACATAGTAAAAGGCTTTGGATCTGAATACACATTGCACTCATAATAAATCAGATTAATTAACAGCTCAAATGTAAATAAGTATGATCTGATAACCGTTACAGTGACCAGACTGCAAGATGGCAAGGGCTGAGGCGTGAATATTCAAGAACACGTGACATTTCAGAAGCTGGAGAAGCTAGGATGTGGTTGAGGATACTGTCGTAAAATAGATGACCTTGGCTCTAAAGATCAAGTGTAGAATCAGTATGGATAAGAAACAGTAAAGGTATGAGCTCCATTGCAGGAGTTGTGTATAAACCTTCTGACGTCAATCACTGTGTAGGATGGAATATACAAAAGTAAATAATGTGGGTTTCTGAGAAAGGTCTGTGCGTAGATTGGACAAATCAGACTGGAAAATATAGCCTGGAATATGAATTATTATGGTGTTTTCAAGACAATTTTATATAGCAGATTATTGGAGCCAACTAGAGAGCAGGGTTAGTCTAGATTTCATAATGTACAATGAGACAAGATAAAATAATTACCTCATAGTTTCGGCGTACTGAAATAGCGATCATAGTATGACTGAACTTTGCATTCAGTTTGTTGGAAAGAAGACTGAGTCTAAGATTCATCTTCCAAAATTAAACCAAGGCAGTTATGAGTTTATAAAGAGACCTAACAAAAGTGGACTGGGAAACTGCAGAGTGAATCCAGGAAATTATTCATGTTTAAAAGGAAATGGCTAATAAAGTCTCATCGGCAGGACAAGCTCAGTAGAGGTGGCGGCACATTGGTATACAGTCAGGATGAAGTTGCTGTGGGAGTCCTCAACATCAACGCCAGACTCCATGAAGTCTCATGGCTTCAGGTTAAACATGGGCAAGGAAACCTCCTTTTGATTACGGCATACCGTCCTCCCTCAGCTGATGAACTGGTACTCTTTCATGTTAAACAACTCTTGGAGGAAGCACTGAGGATGGCAAGGGCATAAAATATACTCTGGATGGGGGATTTCAATGTCCACACCAAGACGGGCTTGGCAGCAGTACTACTGATCAAGCTGGTTGGGACCTAAAGGACATAGCTGCTAGACTGGGTCTGTGGCAGGTTATGAGGGAACCAACTAGAGGGAAAAACATACTTGACCTCATCCTTACCAATCTGCCAGCTGCAGTCCATCTGCCCATGACAGTATTGGTAAGAGTGACCACCGCACAGTCCTTATGGATACCAAGTCCCACCTTCACATAGAGAATGATCTCCTTTAATATGTGTGGCACTATCACCATGCTAAATGGGACAGAGTTTTCACAGATCTAACAACTCAAGACTGGGCATCCTTGATGCTGTAGGGCATCAACAGCAGCAGAATTATGCTCCAACACAATCTGTAACCTCATGGCCGGCATATCCCCCACTCAACAATTATCATCAAGCCAGGGGATCCTTCCTGGTTTAATGAAGATTGCAGGAGGATATACTAGGAACACACCAGGCACATCCGAAGATGAAGTGTAAAGCTGGTGAAGCCACCAAACAGGACTACTTGCACACCAAGCAGCAAAAGCAGCAAGTGATAGACAGAGCTAAGCGATCCCACAACCAACGGATCAGATCCAAGCTCTGCGGTCCTGCCACATCTAGTCATGAATGGTGGTGGACAATTAAACAACTCACTGGAGGAGGAGGTTCCACAAATATCCGCAACCTCAATGATGGAAGAACCCAGCACATCAGTGCAAAATATAAGGCTGAAGCTTTCACTGCAATCTTCAGCAAAAAGTGTCAAGTGGATAATCCATCTCGGCCTCCTCCAGTGGTCCCCAGCATTACACATACCAGTCTTCAGCCAATTTGATTCACTTCACATGATGTCAAGGAACAGTTGGAGACGCTAAATACTGCAAAAGCGATGGGCCTTGACAATAGTATTCGAGACTTGTGCTTCAGGACTTGCCGCTCCCCTAGCCAAGCTGTTCTGGTACAGCACTGGTATCTACCAGATAATGTGGAAAAATGCCCAAGTATGTCCAGTACATAAAAAGCAGGACAAATCCAACCTGGCCAATTACCGCCCCATCAGTCGACTCTTGATCATCAAAAAAGTGATGGAAGGTGTCAGTAACAGTGCTATCAAGCAGCAGCTGCTCAGCAATAACCTGCTCAGTGACGCCCAGTTTGGGTTCCACCAGGGAAACTCAGCTCCTAACCTCATTACAGCCTTGGTTCAAACACGGACAAAAGATGAATTCCAGAGATAAGGTGCGAATGACAGCTCTTGACATCAAAGCTGTGTGGCATCAAGGAGCCCTAGCAAAATTGGAATCAATAGGTATCAGGGGCAAAATCCCTGGTGGTTGGAGTCATACCTGACACATAGGAAGATGGTCGTGGTTGTTGGAGGTCAATCATTCTCAGCTCCAGGATATCTTTGTAGGAGTTCCTCAGGGTAATGTCCTCGACCCAACCACCTTCAGCTACTTCATCAATAACCTTCCCTCCATCATAAGGTCAGAAGTGGGGATGTTCGCCCATGATCGCACAATGCTCAGCACCATTCGTGACTCCTCAGATGCCAAAGCTGTCCATGTTCAAATGCAACAATATTTGGACAATATCCAGGCTGGGCTGACAAGTGGCAAGTAACATTTGTGCCACACAAATGCAAGGCTATGACCATCACCAATAAGAGACAATCTAACCACCATCCCTTGGCATTCAATGATGTTACCATCACTAGATCCCCTACTATCAACATCTGGTGGCTACCATTGACCAGAAACTCAACTGGATTTGCCACATAAACACAATATCTACAAAAGCAGGTCAGAAACTAGGAATAAGTATGGGGCTGGATGAACACAGCAGGTCAAGCAGCATCATAGGAGCAGGAAAAC
>JAHRHZ010000182.1:1428497-1498883 GCA_024137785.1 Ginglymostoma cirratum | reverse complement strand
GCCCAAAACGTCAGCCTTCCTGCTCCTCTGATGCTGCTTGGCCTGCTATGTTCATCCAGCTCTACAGTTGGCTAAGGAAATTTGACATGTCCATAAAGACTCTTACCAGTTATTATACACCGTAGAAAGCATTATATCCAGATACATCATGGCTTGGTATGGCAACTGCTCTGCCCATGACCATAAGAAATTAGAGAGTTGTGACACAGCCTAGTCCATCACGCAAGCTAACCTTCCATCCATTGACTCCATCTGTACTTCTCGCTGCGTCGGGAAGGCAGCGAACATCATCAAGTTTAAATTATAATCAACCCGTTTAAAATTTCATCCAACCTCTTCCCTCAGGCAGAAGATACAAAAGTTTAAACATGCATACAACAGATTCAAGAACAGCTTCTTCCTCTCTGATATTAGACTTCTGAATGGACTTCTCAAATTTTAAATTTAATGTTGATCTCACTCTTTGTGCACCTTCTCTGCAGCTGTAATATTGTATTCTTCACTTTGTTCTATTACCTTAGTACACTTTGTATGTAATGATCTGCCTGTGCGGCACGTTAAACAAAACTTTTTACTGTACCTAGATACATGTGACAATACCAAATCAAATCGAATCTATCTGCTCAAGAACTTCGTAATTTTCTCAAATTCTTAACCTCCATCTTCCTTCTTCCAAATGAAGTCAGACGTGCAGTACGACTTTAACACTCTACCAACATCCTCTGGCTCTGTGATTTCACTGTTGGTCCATAATGGTACCCTACTCTTTCTTTAGTTATTTGTCTCCACTTAATATGACTGTGGAATATCTCTATCTACTCAGTGTTTTTACATGTTACTTCTTTGCTCTCCTAATTTCTTCCTTAAGATTCCCCATCTACACTTACTATACTCCACTATGGCCTCCTTTAATTGGTTCATTTGTACCTGTTGTATGCTGCTATTTTTCATTTTTTATCCAGTTCTGAACATTCCTAGATATCAAGGGCTCTCTGGACTTGTTGCTTTTACATTTCACCTTTTTACCAATTTATCACCTCAGCTTTTCCGTTTCAAAGCTTGTTGTTTTGAAGTAAGTCTTCTAAAATGATGAAGACATACTCAGAATCATTGAATCATACAGTACAAAAGAAGTCATGGAGTCATAAAGTCAGAGTCATACAGCGCAGAACCAAACCCTTTGGTCCAACCAGTCCATGCTGGACATAATCCCAAACTAAACTAGTCCCACCTGCCTGCTCTTGGCCCATTTCCATCCAAACCTCTCCTATTCATGTAGTTATCCAAATGTCTTTTAAACATTGTAATTGTACCCATATCCACCACTTCCTCTAGAAGTTTATTCCACACATGAACCACTCTCTGTGTAAAAAAAATTTGTCCCCATGTCTTTTTTAAATCCTTCTCCTCTCACCTTAAAAATGTGTCCCCTAGTCTTGAAATCCTCCATCCTAGGGAAAAGACAACTACCGTTAACCCTATCTGTACCCCTCATTATTTTATAAACTTCTATCAGGTCACACCTCAACCTCCGATGCTGCAGTGAAAAAAGTCCCAGCTATCCAATCTTTCTTTAGAACTCAAACCTTCCATACGCAGCAACCTCATGGCAGACTGGTACAAAAGGTGAAGTCACGTAGTATCGGGGTGAGCTGGCAAGATGGCTACAGAACTGGTTCAGTCATGGGAGGCAGAGGGTAGCGGTGGAAGGAATGGACAGTTTTGACTCGTGGTATTCCACAGGGATCAGTGCTGGGACCTCTGCTGTTTGTGATCTAAGTAAATGATTTGAAAGAAAACATAACTGGTCTAATTAGTAAGTTTGCAGATGATATAAGGATTGGTGGAGTTGCAGATAGTGAGGTGGATTGTCAAAGGGTACAACAAGATATAGATCAGTTGGAGCCATGGCCAGAAAAATGGTAGATGGAGTTAAATCTGGACAAATGTGGGGTGATGCATTTTGGAAGGTCAAGTACAGGTGGAAATTATACAGTGAATGGCAGAACCCTTAGAAGTATTGATATGCAGAGGGCTGTGGGTGTGCAGGTCCACAGATCACTGAAGGTGGCAGTGCAGGTAGATAGGGTAGTAAAAAAGGCTTATGGCATGCTTGCCTTCATTGGAAGGGGCATTGAGTATAAGGATAGGCAAGTTATGCTGCAGCTTTATTGAACTTTAGTTAGGCCCCACTTAGAATATTGCATACAGTTCTGGTCACCACACTACCAGAAGGATGTGGATGCTTTGGAGACGGTGCAAAAAATGTTTACTAGGACGTTGCCTGGTATGGGGGATTATAGCTATAAAGAAAGGGTGGATGGACTGCGTTTATTTTCACTGGAATGCAGGATGTTGAGGGGCAACCTAATAGAAGTTTATCGGATTATGAATGGTATGGATAGAGTGGAAAATAAGAGGCATTTTCCCAGGGTGAAGGGGTCGATTACTAGGGAACACAGGTTCAAGGTACAAGGGGGAAGTTAAAAAGAGGTGTATGAGGCACGTTTTTCACACAAAGGATGGTGAGTGCCTGGAACGCATTGCCAGAGGAGGTGGTAGAAGCAGACACCATAGCAGCATTTAAGAAGCACCTCATCCGAGGCCTCATTCAAGTACTTTTTAAAAGTTTGATGTTTTGTGTCTCAAATACCCTTCCATGCAGTGCATTCCAGATCTAAACACATTTCTTCAATAGTGCTTACCCATTTTAAGGCTTGAAAATGTTGTGATCTATCAGTAAGAACTGGAAAAGTGGAAAAGGAGGAATACTTGTCCTACATTTTGAGTGGCATTTTAATGGCTATCTTACCTACATATTATAGACTACTTTCAAATCAACCTGTTCAGAGATATTAGCACACATCTCTGGAGCAGCTGGAACTTGAAATTAGGCCTCCTGTCTCAGAGATAGGGACACTACTGCTGTACCACAAGGGCCCTCTTCCATTTATAATATATAACAGTTTTATAAATTGCTTTATGCTGGCCCATAGGAGATGAACAGTACATTGAAAAAAGGATCCTTGACGTGGTAGCCAGGTGTACTTACCGCTGTGGCTGCTGGCTGTCTGCACTGTAACATTTACTGGGCCTTTGATGTTCTGAAATGTTGGGCACACAGCAGTGCTGCCAGTTTGCACTGTTTGCTGAGATCGAATGAGAGTCTGGGGTTCAGAATGCAGAGGGGAGCTGGGATTGTGGCTCTCTGTTTGAAATGAAAAGGAATATTCACATTAATGTTTAAATTATAACTGATACACTCACCAATAAATCATGAACAAATGGTCTTTAGTGGTATTAGGTTGAGATACAGCCATTCACTGGCCAGTATATCTTATTTTCTAACCATTCGCAGGGTATGGGTGTCACTGGCTGAGACAGTATACTATCCACCCTTGAGAAGGTGATAGTGAGCTGCTTTCCTGAATCTCTGCAGTCCATTTGCTGCAAGTAGACCCACAATAACATTAGGGAAAGATTTCTAGGATTTTGTTTTTTTCCAAGCAAGGATGAGAAAGAGCTTGGACTCTTGTAATGGTGTTGTTCCCATGTGTCCAATAGGAAGTGCTTCCTGAAACACTCTGGGGAAAAATGATATCAAAAAATAATTCAGGATAAGAGTGATGGAATGAATAGGTTTTAGTGAGAATTTACACCATGTTATTATTGCTTATCGTTTGTAAGTCCTTCCAAGCTAATAACCCAAAATATAGTATAATGGTCCAGAGAAGATGGGCCCTAGAGTTAATGTGGGAAGTTGGGCACAGTTCCAGTGCCTGGGGCCAGAACGCAAACAGGAAGTGTCTCCAGCTGCAGTTCCTGGAAGCCTGAAAGCCTGAATTTTGGAGCTGGAGCAGCAGCTGAGAATACTGTGGAGCATCTATGAGGCTGAAACTATAGCACATACAGAGAGGTGGTCACTTTGAGGTCTAATACTGTACAGGCAATTAGAGAATGGATGACCACCAGGCAGAGAAAGAGGACAAGGTAGTCTGTGTAGGAGCCCCCTGCAAAAAAGAAATGCCATTGTGGATACTACTGGGTGGGGAGCGGAATGGTTTCTCAGAAAAACAGCAACAGCCAAATTTTTTTGGTTGGCTGTCCTGCACATGTGCAAAGGTTATAGTAATAAAGAATTCAATAAATGAGACTCACTGAAAACAAACATGCAGATGCAACAGCTGGTGAAGAAGGCAAATGGTATGTTAGCCTTCCTAGAGATAGGAGTGCAGCCATGGTGGCTCAGTGATGAGCACTGCTGTCTCACAGCACCAAAGACCCAGGTTTGATACCACCCTTAGATGACAATCTGTGTGGAATTTGCACATTCTCCCTCTGGGTTGCTTTGGTTTCCTCCCATAGTCCAAAGATGTGCAGGTCAGGTGGATTGGCCACTCTAAATTTCCCATAGTGTCCAGTGATATGCAGACTTGGTGGATTAGCCATGAGAAACACAAGGTTACTGGGTAGGTAGGGAGGTAGGTCCAGATAGGATGCTCT
The DNA here is from genome assembly GCA_024137785.1 of Ginglymostoma cirratum. Lineage (NCBI taxonomy): Eukaryota > Metazoa > Chordata > Chondrichthyes > Orectolobiformes > Ginglymostomatidae > Ginglymostoma > Ginglymostoma cirratum. Next base: position 1,494,380 of record JAHRHZ010000182.1, on the reverse strand, counting down.
TTGTTGACTTTTTTCTTTATTCATTCACAGGATGAGGATGTCGCTTGCTAGGCAGCGTTTATTGCCCAGCTGGTGGTTAAGAGTCAAACACATTGCTATGGTCTGGAGTCACATGTAGCCAAACCAGGTAAGGATAGCAATTTCCTTCCCTAAAGGACATTAGTGAACCAGATGGGTTTTTCCCCAAGAATCGACAATGGATTTATGGTCATCATTAGATTCTTAATTCCAGATATTTATTGAATTCAAATTCCACCATCTTCCATGGTGGGATTCGAACCCAGGTCCCCAGAATATTATCTGTGTCTTTGGATTAACGATTCAGCGATAATACCACTAGACCATCACCTCTCCGCTTGATGGGCTAGATGGCCTGCTTCCACACTGTAGGGATTCTATGATTGTGAACATATTTTGCTGCAATTTTACAGGGCAATGGTGAGACTACATATGCACTATTGTGTGAAATTTTTGCCCCCTTGTCTGAGGAAGGATATTCTAGCTATGGAGGGAATGCAACAAAAGTTGACCAGACTGATTCCTGGGATGAGAGCACTGATGTATGAAGAGAGACTGCATCAATTAGTTCTATATTCGATGGAGTTTAGCAGAATGAGCAGGGATCTCAATAGAAACCAATAGATTTCAACAGGGGTGTCCAGCACCAGGGATCTCCATCTAAGGTTACAAGTTAGGTCATTTAGGACTGAGATGATGAGATATTTCTTCACCTACAGAATGGGGAGTCTGTAGAATGCTCTGCCATTGAAAACAGTTGAGGCCAAGACATTCAAGAACGAATTATATACAGTTCTTAGAGCTAAAGGGATCAAAGGGTATGGGAAAAAGCAGGAAATGGGGACAGAGTTGGATGATTAGCCATCATCATGTTGAATGATGGAGCAGGCTTGAAAAGTCAAATGGCTTACTCCTGCTCTGTCTGTTATCTGTTTCTATCTGCTGCCTTTGTACTTCTAGATGATCGTGGTATGGGTTTAGAGGTGCTGTCTAAGGAGCCTTGGTGAATTTCTGCAGTGTGTGTTGAAGATGGTACACATTGCTGGTACTGAGTTTCAGTGGTGGAGAGACTGAATGTTTGTGGATGTGATGCTAATCAAGTGGGCTAATTTTCCCGGGTTGCTGCCAAATGTCTTGAGTGTCACTGGAACTGCACTCATCCAAGCAAGTGGGGAGTATTCCATCATACTTCTGTCTTGTATCTTATAGATGGTGGAAAGGCTTTGGGGAGTCTGGAGGTTAGTTACTCACCGCAGTATTCCTAGTATGACTTGCTGTTGTAGCCACAGTATTTATATGGTTGTCTAAGGTTTTGGAGTAGATCTGTAACTCGGGTTGTGGGTGTTGAGGTTGGTTGGCTCGCCGAGCTGGTTTGTTTTTCCACAGACGTTTCGTCACCGTGCTCGGTAACATCCTCAGTGGAGCATCTGATGAAGCGTCAGTGTGTTTTCCTGCCTGGTTTTTAAACGCTGGGGTCCCTTGCGATGGATTGCCTCACTTCCGGGTTTCCTCCGTAGTGGAATGTAAATGGGCCGAGTTCAATGTGTTTATTTATAGCACGCTTTGTGGGTGCCATGCTTCCAGGAATTCTCGTGCTTGTCTCTGCCTAGCCTGTCCCAGGATCTTGGTGCTGACCCAGTCGAAGTTGTAGTTCTCCTTGTCCATGTGGATTGAGATGAGTGAGTTACAAAAAGACACGACCAATACTCTCTCATCTCAATCCACATGGACAAGGAGAACCACGACTTCGACTGGGGACAGCACCAAGATCCTGGGACAGGCTAGGCAGAGACAAGCACGAGAATTCCTGGAAGCATGGCACTCCACAAAGCGTGCTATAAATAAACAAATTGAACTCGGCCCATTTACATTCCACTACGGAGGAAACCCGGAAGTGAGGCAATCCATCGCAAGGGACCCCAGCGTTTAAAAACCAGGCAGGAAAACACACTGACGCTTCATCAGATGCTCCACTGAGGATGTTACCAAGCACGGTGACGAAACGTCTGCGGAACAACAAACCAGCTCGGCAAGCCAACCAACCTCAATTTATATGGTTGGTCCAGTTCATTTTCTCATCAAAGGTAATTCCCAAGAAGTTGTATTGGGGAATTCAGCGATGGTAATGCCATCGAATGTCAAAGGATTGTGGTTAGATTCTCTCCTGTCATTGCCTGGCACTTGTGTGACTTACTCCAAGATCAATGGCTACATATTCAAAGTAGGTGACTAATATAATGCCACTTGATTTGCCTGACCACGCAGGTTAAAACTCGATCCCATGAATGTTACTTTAGAAGTTGGACTATGTCACGTTGACCACCTGCAAGTTGGACCTGCCACCGTGGATAGAAGGAAACCCGTACAGTACCATACTTGGACTTTCAGAAGGTGTTTGAAAAGATACCTCTCAACAGATTAAATCATAAGATAAGAGCACAGTGTTGGTATTGAATTGGCATGGATAGAGAATTAGCTCGATGTCAGAAAACAGCAAGTGGGGATAATGGGTTCTTTTTCGGGTTGGCGATCCATGACAATTAGAATTCCACGGGGATCAATGTTGGGACCATAACTTATACAATATATGTTCATAACTTAGAGGAAGGGAGTAAATGTGCTGTAGCCAAATATGCACACAAAAATAGGTGGAAAGGAAGGTTGCGAGAGAGATACAAACAGGTTACAGAGAGCTATTGATAGGTCATGTAAGTGAGCAATAAGGTGGCAATATACAATGTGGGAGTGTTGGAGGAGAGAACAAAAGAATGGGTAAAATTTAAATGGACTGAAGCTGCAAAAGAAAGAGACTTGGTGATATTTGTGCACAAAATGCAGAAAGCTTGCTCGAAGGTGCAACAGGTAATCAGGAAGGCTAGTGGAATGTTGGCCCTTATTTCAAGGGAGTTTAAGTATAAGAGTGAGGAAGTCTTACTGTGACTCTACAAAGATATTGGTATAGTGGTGAGCATAGCCGCCTTCCAAGCTGTTGACCTGGGTTTGATTTGTGGCCATTGTACAGTGGCTCAGTGGTTAGCACTGCTGCTTCATAGCATGAGGGACCTGGGTTCAATTCCACCCTCAGGCACCTATCTGTGTGGAGTTTGCACATTCTCCCTTTGTCTGCATGGGTTTCCTCCCTCAGTCCAAAAATGTGCAGGTTAGATGGATTGGCCATGCTAAGTTGTCTGTAGTTTTCAGGGATGTGTAGCTTAGGCAGATTCTACAGGGAAGGGTCTGAGTGGGATGCTCCAAGGGTTGGTGTGGACTTGTTGGGCTGAAGGGCCTGTTTCCACACTGTAGGGATTCTATGATCTATGAAGTACTGGTGAGACCACACCTGGAGTACTGTCAGCAGCTTTGCTTATTTTAGGAAAGATATCATTTCATTGGAGGCAATTGAGCTATAATTATCTCTCTGTAAACTGCTTGCATCCCTCTCTGCTTGATTAGGTTATGATTTTCCAAACGTTCTGTTATTACTTGCTTTAATAATTGATTCCCATACTTTCCCAACATAGATGTTTGGCTGATTGGCCTATAGTTTCCTGCTTTTTTGCCTCACTCTCTTTTTGAATAGGGGTGTCACATTGTCAGTTTTCCAATCCTCTGGTACTTCTCAGAATCCAGCAAGTTTTAGAAAATTATAACCAATGCATCCACTATTTCTGTAGCTACTTCTTTTAGGATCCTAGGATGCAAGCCATCAGGTCCGGGGGGGATATCTGCCTTTCGTCCCATTAGTTTGTCCAATACTACTTATCTAGTTATGGTTTTAATTCCTCCCCTGTATTCTTTAATATTAACAGGATGTTTTAAGTATCTTCCACTGTAAAGACTAATGCAAAATATCTGCATTGCTTGTTGCACGTAACTGTCTTCCTAGATTCATTTACTAAGAGGCTGACATTCAGTTTAACCTCCCTTTTTTTTAAATACTTAAAGAAGTTCTAATTGTCGGTTTTAATATTCATTGCTAGTTTGCCCTCGTAGTTTATTTTCTCTCTTTAGACTTTTCAGTCCTCCTTTGATGGATTCTGAATTTATCCCAGTCTTCTTGGCTATCACAAATTTTTGCCTCCTTGTATGCTTATTCTTTCAACTCAATGCGCTCCTTAACTTCCTTTGTTCGCTATGTTTGTTTTATCCCTCTCTTATAAATGGAATGTCAATCATGGCAAAGGAACATAAGGGTTAAGGAGTGTGTGAACATGTTGGCATTTAATGTGGAGTTAAGGAAATCAAACTATTTTTGACCAGTGGAAAATTAAGAGTTGGAGGAACAAAGTCCACCTTGGGAGTCCAAGTACTGTATAGAATCATACAAAACCAACTACAAAAAAGTAATCACTAAGATTAGTGGAATTTTGGCCTTCATCTCAGGGAGGCTTGATTACAAAATGATGTTGCCTTGTATTTTCTTGTATGCAGTAACCTGAGTGGTGATCAGATGTGAACTGTCTAAAATATTGAATGATTCGATACAGTCGATATACAAGAATATCTCCTTTTGTCGGGGAAATCAAGAACTAGGCAGTATTATTTTAATATTAGAGACAGGTCATTTGAGGGAGAATAGAGAGAATGTATGTTTTTTTAAATGCAGAATGGATGTCTGAAAATTACTCCTGTAAAAATCTATGGGATAATTAGAGCTTTCAAGGTTCAGACTGAAAGATTTTTGTTAGGAAAGGCAATATAGTATGAAACAAAGCTAGGTAAATGGAGATGAGGAATAGGTCAAACATGATTTGATTGAATTGGACTGAATAATCTCTTCCAGTTTCTGTATAAAAGATTTAATGAGCTCTTTCTGTTCCTTTGTGAAAGATTCAAGTGACTGAATGGCCTTATCCTGTTCTTGTCTCTTCATGACATTTGTCAGTTTGTTTATGAACAGTGACAGTACCTTAAAATTATAGTTTTGCACTATTTAATTCTGATTTAATTAAAGAAACAACATAGTTTGTAGTGAGACACCAATTTGTTCTGATCAGTACTGTACACTTACCGTGTTCCATTTGCTCTGGTCCAAGAAGCAAGGCAGAAATCTGCAAGTTTAGATACGATAGAAACTAACAAATGAGCACAATGTGCACATGTAAATAAATGAGTTAATGTGTCTGTGTGCCTCTCTTTCTCTCTTGCTCTTTCACACACTCTGTTAAACTGTTAAATCTATGCGTCTCTCACAATTTTGCTTCTCCCTTTCAGTCTTTGAAATTATAATGTTTAGATATTTATCTGTGTATCTCTCTCATTCTGCCTGTAAATGTGTGCCTATTTGTGTTTCTCTCTCCCCCTCTCTCCATGTCTGCATTTTATTCTCTCTCTCCCTCTCTCTGTCTGTCTGTAAATGTCTGAATGTGTATTTGTCTCTTTCTAAAAAAGGAAGAAAGAAACAGATGATGGGACAGCTGTTGATGAGCAGAAGCTAGAAGAATTGCTGGGGTGATCATCAATCCGAACAGCAGCAAATGCCAACAACCCGGATGCTTTTCCTTTTTGATTGACGTTTCTGTAAAATGAAAATATTTCCTTACAGCACTTTTACTTATTTACATCCTTACATTAAATCATTCCTTCACAATTACAGGCTTACCCTGTATGTGTATTGAAAATTTGCTGCTGGGGCCTGGACCATAGCTTTCCTTTCTCCATGTTACAGCTTTCTCCCTTGATTTGACATCCAACATTTGTAAGACTTGTGAACAATTTCCAGTCTGGGTTCCCAGTGCAGACATGACAAGCTTAGTGTTTTGCCGAGGGGTCAGTGACTTGAAGCGTTATCCCCCACAGATGCTGTCTGACCTGATTTGTATTTCTAACTTCTCAGTTTCAATTTGATTTCCAGTGTTCATAATATTTTACTTAGGGAAAGCTTTCTGTTGTTCTTTCAACTGATTCCACATGGGCTATGGATTTGGTGTGGGGGAAGCAACTATTTTGCAATGTACTGTGACTGACTACCTCTTCTATTTTTACTTCAACCTGTTTGGCCACATTATGACACACCATCACAGCTAGTGGGACTTAGAACATAGAACATAGAACAGTGCAGCACAGTACAGGCCCTTCGGCCCACGATGTTGTGCCGAACTTTTACCCTAAACCTAGGGTCTATCTAACCTCCACCCCTACCTTATACTATCATCAATTGAATTTGAATTTGACTTGAATTCAGATTTTCTATCCCAGAGTTAGGGACACTACCATTACATCAGAAAATTCATGACCTACTACTTTTCAATGAGGCAAATTACTTAGGTCCCAGTTTGTACTAAGTACTGGAATATTTGACATTATATTGCGTATCGGGTTGGGAAACAAGACACCTGGATCAACAGGGGTTCACTCCTCATAACTCCAAATCTGGATTCCAACTTAGAATGAAAATGTTCTTTCAAAGACTAAGATGAGTCACTTAAACCAATAATTCTCAACCATTCTGTGTGTTGCCTAACAAGGTCTTATTTCTCGTCTATTGCTCAATATGTGACAACTGGACACTTCCTTTTCTTTTTAATTACCTAACCATTATTTTTACCTACAATAAAGGGCATCCTTGGAAAGTAGTGTATCCTCTTGCTTAAGTGGTGCTGTGGAACACAAGAATTCCTGGTCAAAAAAAAATTTAAGATCCATCTGTTTGAGATTCTACCAATTTTGGAGTTGCACGTGCAAAGAGAAAGGAGCTGTTGATGATTCGCAAGCATGAAACTCAATTAGCCTATCACTGACCCAGACAAGACATGACAAGGGAAAACCCTGAAAGGCTTTGGGAACATGAGACCCACAGTCAATTCTCCCAACCAAGCACTTGCCACAGATTATGTCTCAAATCATACATTATACTGTATTCTAAATCATTACTTTCTGACAGAAATCTACGCTCATTTGAATTAATCAATATTAGCTACTTCCATAGCCTCCAGACCACAGATTGGTCACTTGTTCACAGAACTGTTGTTGAACCAGTTTTAAATGAATCCTGACCTATACACTAATATAGATCAGGATTTCCTTTGGCAATACTTTGTTAATAATTTGCAGTATTTGTTATATCGTCCAAAGCATTTGATATTAAAATGTTCCTTTCTAACCGTTAAGTGACCATTATCAAAGGTTTCCATACATAAAGACTTAGAAGCAACAGTGTAAAGATTAAACATTAATATTGTTAATCTTAAATAGAAAAAAGTATTTTCTCTTGCATAACTAAATTTATAGAATACCTATGGTGCATGTAGAGGCCATTCAGCCCATCTGGTCAGCACTGACCTTCCCAGACCCACACCTTCCCACCCCCATAACCCTGCATTTACCATGGCTAATCCACCTAGTCTGCACTTCCCTAGATAGTTCAGGGCAATTTAATGTGGCCAATCCACCTAACCCTTTGGACTGTGAAAAGAAACAGGAGCATCTGGCTGAAACCCCAGACAGGTACGGGGAGAATGGGCAAACACCACACAGACAGTTGCCCATGGCTAGAATCAAACCAGGATGCCTGATGCTGTGAGGCAGCTGTGCAAACCACTGTGCCTTCCTGCAGCATACCACATACCACAATCAGTGATAATAGGTAACTGCACCTCCTCTACATTAATACTCAACACTGGAGCCCCACAGCGATGCATCCTCAGCTCCCTATTGTGCTCCCTGTACGTCCGTGACTGTGTTGCCAAGTTCCGAATGAATGCCATCTACAAATTCTCTGATGACACCACTGTAGTAGGATGGATATCGAACGAAGATGAGTCAAAATACAGAAGGGAGATAGAGACCTTGGTGACGTGGTGTAATGAGAACAACCACTCTCAACGTTGGCAAAACTAAAGTGCTGATCATCAACTTCAGAAAGAAAGGAGGAGAACACATTCCCATCTACATCAATGGAACTGAGAGCGTCAAGTTCGTCAGAGTGACACAAATCGACAACTTGTCCCAGGCCTTCCACATAGATGCAACAGTCAAAAGTGCACAACAACAGTCCTGCTCCTATGATGCTGCTTGACCTGCTGTGTTCATCCAGCCCCATGCTTGTTATCTCGGATCCTCCAGCATCTGCAGTACCTTTTACCTATTCTTCCTCAGGTGGCTCAGGAAATTTGGCATGTCCATAGGGTCCCCCACCAACTACTAAAGATGCACCATTGAAAGCAAACTGTCCGGGTCCATAACGGCCTGGTATGGCAACTGTTTTGCCTCGGACCATAAGAAACTGCAGAAGACCACCACTGAAGCCAACTGCCATCCATGCACTCCATTTACACAGCTTGCTGTCACAGAAAGGCTGCCAACATTATCAAAGACCCATCGCACCCGGGTAATGATCTCTCATAACTGCTTCCATCAGACAGAAGATACAGAAGCCTGAACACACATCAACAGGTTCAGGAACAGCTTCTATCCGGCCTGATTGACTGATTAATGGACTCTCTATCCTCAAATAATGCTGATCTTGCTAACGTTGATCTTGCCTAGCACACACCCTGTGCAATTTAACCTGTATGCCTCCGTCTAAGTCTTTTTGATCTGTAAATCCTTGCTTACTACAATCTGTCTGTACTGCTCGTGAACAGAGCTTTTCATTGTACTTTGGTACAATCAATTAATCGATCAGATTGGAACTTTACTCATTTTAAATGCTGAGAACATGTTTCCCTTCATGTCTCAGAATAAATAGGTGCTAGTTTAAGACTGACATTAGGAGGAATTTCTTCTCTCAGAGCTTGAGAGTTATTGGAACTCCTTGCACCAAAGAGTCGTGGGAGCTTAGATTTAAGTCTTAAATAGATAGCTTCTTGATTAGCCAGGGAATCAAGGGTTATGGAGAAAAGGGCAGGAAAGTGGACATGTGAAATGGTGGATCAGCTATTATTCTATTAAAAGGCAGAGCAGGCTTGAGCATGGAAGGGTCGACACCTGTTCCTATTTCTTATGGTCTTAAATGACTATTTAAAATTTGTTTCAGAACATAAAAACAGGAGTAGGTTATTTAACTTGTTGAGCCTGCTCCAGCTTTCAATAAAATCATTGTTGAGCATTCAGTTCAATGCCCATTCCCACATTGCACCTAAATCAAATAATGCTATTGGTATTTAGATATCTCCCAATCTCTACTTTAAGCATAATTTACTCAGCTTCCATCACTCTCTGAGGTAGAGAATTTTGAAGATTCACAATTCCGTGTGTTAAAGAAATCTTTCCCTCATCTCGGTAGCTTCCTGCTTATTTTGAAACTCTGTACCCTATTCTAGATTCCCTAACCGGAGGGAACATCTTAGCTGAATCTATCCAGTAGATAGATCCAGTAACCTTTTAAGTATTTTGTAAGTTTCAATGAGATCATCTCTCATTCTTTGAAATTCTAGAGCATGCAAACCCAGTTTGCCGAATCTCTTTTCATGCAACGGTTCTGACATGCTGGCAACAAATCTAGTAAAACTTCATTGCATTCTCTCTGTGGCGTTAACATTCTTCTTGAGGTAAAGGAATTCAAACTCAGATTCAGTCTAATTAATGGTTTATACAATTGAATCAAAACTTTGCTATGCTCAAATCCTCTTGTGTTATAGACTAACTTACTATTAGCCTTCCTAATTGCCTGCATGTTAGATATCAATCAAGTATTGACTAGGAGTCCAAATCCTTTGTACTGTTTCGAACCTCTTACCAGTTTAGAAATTCTCAGCACATCTGTTCTTCCTATCAAAGCAGATAGCCTCACATTTTTCTCTGTTACATTCCACCTGCCACATTCTAGCCCATTCCAGATCCTCTGCTTAGTCCTGGGTCTTACACTCCTTGCAATATGTTGTATTGTGTTGCAAAACTGGAAAGAGATTGGGTGCACAACATCTCAAGCATCAATTTCAGAGTCTCTCCAACATGTTAGTACTGATGTACCTTACTATTTACATATTTGAGTATTAACCCTTAACTCCAAATTGAACAATGAAATTGCACACTTTGTTTCTTATCTCTTGCCAAATGGATTCTGGGATTTTCTCCTGTACCTTTTCTATGGTATTCATACAGTTATTTTCTCCATTACTCTGTTTCTTTCTATGTAGACAGTACCTGACCAGATGAGTATTTCCAGCATTTTCTGTTTTCATTTCAGATTTCTAGAATCTGCCAAGTTTTGCCGTTGTGTTGTTCCAGATACACCTTATTACTTAGATTTCACAGTCATTGGGTCGGGTGCTATAAGCTGAATTACAGTCTACAACTGACATCTTACGTTTCAGTGAACCCACTCTACATTTGGAAATAATAGCTGCAGCATGTTTTGGAATCCTGTGAAATCCCATTCTACCCCACTGTCCCAGTTCCCTTTTGAGAGATGTGACTAAATCTGCTTTCACCAGCCCTTGAGCCAGTGCATTCTGGTACATAACTTAAAAAGAAGTTCTTCAACTCACCAACAGTCCTTTTGCAGATTCTTTTATCTAAAGTCTGCACACTGTTTCAGTCCTTAGTGTTTGCTATGGTTCAGTTGATAGCACTCTTGTCAGAAAATTATAGATATATACATCCAACATTAAGATTAGTATCACAGAAATCCAGGCTAACAATCTAGTTCAGCACTGTAGGAGGCGTTTTCATTCAGACGTGATGTTAACTAAAATCAAATCTGCCCTCATTTGATTTGATTTATTTTAGTCACGTGTATCTAAGTACAATGAAAAGCTTTGTTTGCAAGCAGTACAGGCAGATCATGGTAAGCAAGGGCATGCAGGTCATAGGGTGCTTAGATAGAGTGAGGCAGACAGGTTACACTGCACAGGAGGTGCACAAAGCAAGAGCAACATTATTTGATGTTAGACAGTCCATTGAGCAGTCTAATAACAGCTGGAAAGAACATGTTCTTGAACCTGTTGGTGCCTGTGTTCAAGCTTCTGTATCTTCTGCCTATGGAAAAGATTATAGGAGAGCATTACAAGGGGTGCAATGGGTCTTTGTTGATGTTGGCAGCCTTTCCACAGCAACAAGAAATGTAAATGGAGTCCATGGATGGGAGGTTGGCTTCCATGATGCTCTGGGCTGTGCACACAACCTTCTGTAGCTTCTTATAGTCCTGGGCAGGGCCATTATGCACCTGGATAGTATGCTTTCTATGGTGCATTTGGAAGAAGTTGGTGGGCGACCTCATGGGCATCACCAAATTTCCTAAGCTGCCTGAGGAAGGAGAGGCGTTGTTGTGCCTTCTTGGCCTTTGCATCTACGAGGGAAGTCCAGGACAGGTTGTTGGTTATCGTCACTCCTAGGAAATTGATGCTGTCAAACTCCGCTCTGTGGATGCAGATGGGGGTGTGTTCTGCTCCTTTCTTCCTGAAGTCAATGATCAGTTCTTTTGTTTTGCTGACATTGAGAGAGAGATTGTTATCATTGTACCACAACGCCAAGCCCTCTATCTCCTTTCTGTATTCTAACAAATCATTGTTCAATATCAGTCCTACCACGGTGGTGTCATCGGCAAACTTGTAGATGGTGTTTGTTCAAAATTTGACTACACGTTTGTAGGTATACAGGGAGTATAGTAGTACACCGTCACAGGTAAACATAGAAGATTCCCATGTTACTCCTTTGAAGATCAGCAGGGGAGTTAGCCTCTGTTAATTAGTCCTCAATGCATAACCCAAAAACAGATTGTCAGGTCTTTACTACATTGCTGCTTGTGGGAGCTTGCTCTGCATTAACTGGATGTTATGTTTCCAAAATCGCAATAGAGATTGCGATTAATTTTATTGGCTGTAAAATGTCTTCCTCAACATGAGGGCATACCTGAGAAATTCTTTTTACGCCTCCTTTTTTTTTCTCGTCTTAAATTCAAGCTCAGTGTTGAATCACAGATTAACCATGATCTTGGCAGTGGAATAGGCCTAAGGGGTTAAGTGGTTTTCTCTTCATTCAGCTTCCTATGCTGCAGTGTTTCAGATCCTCATTTTGGAACTTTTTTTTGTTCTTGTCTGAGATGTTGGTGTCATTGGCAAGGCCAGCATTTGGTTGACTATCCCTAGCCGTCCTTGATCTGACTTGTTCTTTAGGTCATTTAAGAGAAGAATTATAACTCAACCACATTGTTGTGGGTCTGTAGTCTTATGTAGACCAGGCCAGGTAAGACAGCAGATTTCCTTCTCTAACTGGCACAAATGAGCCTGATAGGATTTTATGACAATGTTTGCGTGATTTCTCACCACCACCATGGTTCATATTCAATACAAGGGGTTAAAACCCCAGAAGCAAGTGTCACTGTTTGTGGGGTGTAACTAAGTTCCAGGTCTCAGATATAAACGCAGTTGGAAGGGCAATCTGTGGGTGTTTTGCAAACTATTCTCCCCTGCCGCTATCTTATCTGGATGACATGTCACTTCGTTTTAGATCAGGGTGAAGGGAAGAGCGGAAATAAACAAGAAAACAAGGACTCTCTGCATCAATGTTGGTCAAAGGATAAATATCAAAAATACATGCATAAAGCCTAAAAATATTCGTACACTGCTTATTTTAGATCATTTTTGGTAAGTAAAGAATACTTGCTATGTCTATGATGATTTTCATTGAGAATGACATGAGGGAGAATATTCTAACAAGGACTAATATGGTCCTGTTAAATAATGGTCCCAATTAAACAGAAGTAATACTAAATATAAACATTTACGTACCTACAAACATCTTTCAGTTGCTTCCATCAAGTCTGTCCAAAGATTTAAACACCATTGAAATAACAATTGTTAATCATCCACGTTTCCTCTGTATTAAGTCAAACCTGAAATCTTAACTCTGTCTCAGGCCAAAGATCTGCCATGCATTTCCAGCCTTTTCTGCTTTCATTCCATGTTCATTTTACCTCTTAATTGTACATCAGCAGAAATCCATTCAGGAAACGGTGTTGAAACATCTACTGGTTCTGTATGTGAACTAATAAAACTTGATAATTTCCTTTTCAAAATTTCATTCCCAGCAGGAGTGGACTAAGCTGTCCTTCTAAATTCCCAGTTGTCCTTGTTGAGGGTCTTCGAGTGTTTGTACTTCCTCTCTGTATTTCCAATGAATCACATGATTTCTGTAGCATTGCTTCATCCAAATAGCAGAAGTCAAATGACGCAACTTTTCCTGATCATCATTGTGGCTGGAAACTGCTTTTAACCCTGCACTACATTTAATCATTGTACTAATTTTGGTGGGAAGAAATAAAAATAAGCATATTTTCTAAATGGTGAGAAATTGCTGAAGCTCTGAGGTACAGAAGGATGTCGGTGCACTAATGCATGAATTGCAAAAATCTGGGCAATATAGAGGTACAGCAAGGAATCAGGAAAGCCAACAGAATGTTATCATTTATTGTGAGGGGTACTGAATATAAAACTATAGATAAAGCTTATGCTTCAGTGACACAGGGCACTGATGAGACCACATCCAGATTCTGCAGACAGTTTGAATCTCCGTATTTAAGGGTGGATGTAGATGAGTTGGAAGCAGTTCAGATAAGGTCTACTAGTATCACGATCCCTATTGATGATACTATTGGACAAGTCAGATCCCAGAATGAAATCTGGCTTGATAGATCATATGTCTTAATTCTTGTAGAAAGTTGATGTTGCGGTTAGTCACTGAAGCAGGGAGGATTGAAGTGAAGGTAAGAGGTAGTGATGGACACTCTATAGTCAGGGGCTCAGGCAGATTTCTGTGGCCACAGGCACAGGATGCTGTTTTACCTCCCTGGTGCCAGGGTCAAGGATATCTCTGAGCATGCACGGTATATTCTGAAGGGAGATGGTGAGCAGCCAGAGGTTGTGTCCATATTGGTACTAACGACACAAGCAGAAAGAGAGATGAAGTCCTGGAAAGGGAATTTAGGGAGTGAGGTAGGAAGTTGAAAAGCAGAACCTCCAAGGTTTTAATCTTAATTTCCTTTCTGTGCCACCTACTAGTGAGGTCAAAATAGGAAGATGATACAGTTGAATGTGTAGCTAAAGAGCTGATGTAGGAGGGAAGGATTCAGGCATCTGGATCATTGGGGTCTCTTCCAGGGCAAGTGGGACCTGTAAAAGAAGGAAGGATTGGACCTAAACTGGAGGGGCACTAATATCCTTGCAACAAGATTTGCTAGTGCAACTGAGGAGGGTTTAAACCCATGTGGCAGGAGGTAGGAACCAAAGCAATTGGTCAGAATATGGAGATAATAAGAACTGTTGATGCTGGAGTCAGAGATAACACAGTGTGGAGCTGGAGGAATACAGCAGGCTAGGCAGCATCAGAGGAGCAGGAAAGTTGACATTTCGGGTCGGGACCCTTCTTCAGAGGGTCTAGACCCGAAACGTCAGCTTTCCTGCTCCTCTGATGCTGCTTGGCCTGCTGTGTTCATCCAGCTTTACACCTTGTTATATCATTTAACTCACCAAGGTTCTTTTGACAAAACCCTTCAAATCTGCCTCATCCCGAATTCGAATTGTACCTACGTTCCTTCAGTGTCATGGAGTCAAAATCCTGGAACTCCCTCTCAAACAGCACTGTGGATGTCCCAACACCAAATGGACTGCAACAGTGCAGAAAGGTGGCTCACCACCACATTTTCAAGGGCAATAAGGGAAGGGTGATTATTACTGGCCCAGGCAGCAGCACCGACTTTCCATGATCAAAGAAAATGAAAAAGTTGTTGCCCTAGATGTGCATATTTCATTTAAAGACAGAAGTAAGTCCGAGTTACTCCTTCATCAAGAAAGTCAAGCTAACAGTAACCTCCCAGCTGATGAAAAATTAGCCAAACTTCCCTCTGCCAAATTGCTATTTATTCAATGGCAAAGTTAATTGATTGCAAGAAATGATGTTTATTGGGTGGACAGGCTTTTCCTGTTCTCACTACGCTGTTTGCCGCAAGAATAGACTCATTCCTTCAGACACTGCACGAGTTTAGTATCAACCTGAAAAGTAAAATGCTCAAAGGCTGGGAAGCTAAAGTAACAACAATAAGTGCCAAAACAATCAGCAGGTTGGGCAGCCTATCGCGTAGAAAGAAACATAATATTTCAGGTCAAACTTTCAAAGATCAGTGACTTGAAACATTAGAGGGTTCAATGTTCTGTACATTCAGATTATGTAACCGAATAAAACAGAGGCAGCATTTACAACTGTATCTTCACATCAATCTCCTTAGGAGGCAGCATTTTCCCATTCATACAATCACAAGCTTCTAATCAATTCACTGTCAAGTAATCGTGTTCGGCTCTGACTTTGTTGGCTGTAAAGGTTGGTTAGCTGGGATAGTCAATCTACTCTGTCCTGGCACATGGAGATGCCATGGAATTGTCATTAACTATGGCCTCATTCTTAGAAATCACAGAATGGCTGACATGGAGAAAGTCAACTATTATGCTGGTGAGATCCAGAGAGACAATATAGGTTTGAGACAGAATTGAAAAGGAAGTACTCTACAGTTGCATTCCAGTACGGTTGACCTGGCACATTTGGATAACATGGGTCCCCAAAGTGTTCCATGAACATCCTGCACCTACACCATGACCACGAGGTGAGGCTCCAGCGGGAGACATAAGTGTGCACCACCTGGAATACTGATGGACAAAGACGAGAGTGGTCCTCAAGAAAGAGTTCAGAATTGGGGGAAGGCCAACTATAGCAAGATTCAACAGGAGCTGGAGAATATGGATTGGGAGCAGCTGTTTGAGGTTAAATCCACATTTGATATGTAGGAGGCTTTTAAAGAGAGGTTGATTAGAGTGCAGGACAGACATGTCCCTGTGAAAGTGAGGGATAGAAAGGGCCAGATTAGGGAGCCATGGATGACAGGTGAAATTGTGAGACTAACAAAGAGGGAAAAGGAAGCATACATAAGGTCTAGGCGACTGAAAACAGACAAAGCTTTGGAAGAATATTGGGAAAGTAGGACCAATCTGAAACAAGGAATTAAGAGGGCTAAAAGGGGTCATGATATATCTTTAGCAAACAGGGTTAAGGAAAATCCCAAAGCCGTTTATTCATACATAAGGAGCAAGAGGGTAACTAGAGAAAGGGTTGGCCCACTCAAGGACAAAGGAGGGAAGTTATGCGAGGAGTCAGAGAAAATGAGTGAGATTCTTAATGAGTACTTTGCGTTGGTATTCACTGAGGAGAGGGACATGACGGATGTTGAGATTAGGGATAGATGTTTGATTACTCTAGGTCAAGTCAACATAAGGGGTTGGGGGAAGTGTTGAGTATTCCAAAAGGGATTAGGGTGAGCAAGTCCTCAGGTCTCGATGGGATCTATCCCAGGTTGCTGAGGGAAACAAGAGAGGAAATAGCTGGGGCCTTAACATATATCTTTGCAGCATCCTTGAGCATGGGTGAGGTCCCAGAGGGCTGGAGAAATGCTAATGTTGTCCCCTTGTTTAAGAAGGGTAGCAAGGATAATCCAGGAAATTATAGACCGGCGAGCCTGACGTCAGTGGTGGGGAAGCTGCTGGAGAAGATACTGAGGGATAAGATCTATTTACATTTGGAAGAAAATGGGCTTATTAGTGATAGACAGCATGGTTTTGTGCAGGGAAGGTCATGTCTTACCAACTTGATAGAATTCTTTGAGGAAGTGACAACGTTGATAGCTGAGGAAAGGGCAGTAGATGTCATATACATGGACTTCAGTAAGGCATTTGATAAGGTTCCCCATGGTAGGCTGATGGAGAAAGTGAAGTCACATGGGGTCCAGGGTGTACTAGCTAGGTGGATAGAGAACTGGCTGGGCAACAGGAGACACAGGAAGGGAGTTTCTCAAAATGGAGAACTGTGACCAGTGGTGTTCCACAGGGATCTGTGCTGGGACCATTGTTGTTTGTGATATACGTAAATGATCTGGAGGAAGGTGTAGATGGTCTGATTAGCAAGTTTATAGATAACACTAAGACTGGTGGAGCAGCAGATAGTGAAGGGGACTGTCGGAGAATGCAGCAGAATATAGATAGATTGGAGAGTTGGGCAGAGAAATGGTAGATGGAGTTCAATCCAGGCAAACGCAAGGTAATGCATTTTGGAAGATCCAATTCAAGAGTGAACTATACCATAAATGGAAAAGCCCTGGGGAAAGTTGATGCACAGAGAGTTGGGTGTTCAGGTCCATTGTACCCTGAAGGTATATCGCAGGTCGATAGACTGGTCAAGAAGGCATATGGCATGCTTTCATTCATTGGACGGGGTATTGAGTATGAGAGTTGGCAGGTCATGTTACAGTTGCGTAGGACTTTGGTTTGACCACATTTAGAATACTGCGTACAGTTCTGGTTGCCACATTACCAAAAGGATGTGGATGCTTTGAAGACGGTGCAGAGGAGGTTCACCAGGATGTTGCCTGGTATGGAGGGCGCTAGCTAAGCAGAGATGTTGAGTAGATTAGGATTATTTACATTACAAAGACAGAGGTGGAGGGGGGGACCTGATTGAGGTCTACAAAATCATGAGAGGTATAGACAGGGTGGATAACAAGAAGCTTTTTCCCAGAGTGGGGGTCTCAATTACTAGGGGTCACAATTTCCAGGTGAGAGGGGAAAAGTTTAAGGGAGATATGCATGGAAAGTTCTTTACACAGAGGGTAGTGGGTGCCTGGAACGCGTTGCCAGCGGAGGTGGTAGAGGTGGGCACGATAGCATCATTTAAGATGTATCTAGACAAATACATGAATGGGCAGGGAGCAGAGGGATACAGATGCTTAGAAAATAGGCGACAGGTTTAGATAGAGGATCTGGATCGGCTCAGGTTTGGAGGGCCAAAGGGCCTGTTCCTGTGCTGTTAATTTCTTTGTTCTTTGCTCTTTATAAGCTTTCTTACCATGATGTATTTAGGACACTAACCAAATGACTTTCTGAAATTCTTCAGACTCTCTCTTAAAATCTAACTTCCAAAGTTTTAACAATATATACGTTCTTCCTTTCATTACACTGGACTAATACCTGAAATGGGCAGACAGCCAGGCTTGTATGTGCTGAAGTATAGAAGTGTGACAACTGACTTGATTCAAACACATAAGATCCTGAGAGATCTTGACAGGATGCATGTGGAGAGGATGTTTCCTGTTGCAGGTCTCTGTTTAAAACTAAAGGGTTATTCATTTAAGGCAGCGAATGGGAGAACATTTTTCCTCAAAAGGAAGTGGAAGCAGAGTCTTTGAATATCTTTAAGGCAGAAGTAGATAGATTTTTGATAAGCAGGGTGGGGGTGAAAGATGATCAGAACAGTCAGGAAAGTGGCGTAATGAGATCAGCCATGAGTATATTAAAAAGTGAAACAGTGTAGAGATACTAAATGGCCTATTCCAAGTTCCTAGTTCATTTGTTCACATGTTCATATAAGCCTGACTCACTGGCCTGAAATTATATATCACCAATTAAACAACGGTCTTCACTGCAGACCCTCAAGATCTGATTATCTTTGCAATGAGACAGTTGCTGCCACTGCAGGGGGTGGGGGTGGTGATTTCTGATTGTAACAGGGATTTCTAGTGTAAAACTGCAGTTATTAAAGCCATTAAAGCAACCAATCACATTAAAGAATTGCCACAGACAGTCAGACAGGAAAAGAACGAAGATCAAATTACCTTTTAAAAAATGTATGTAGAAAAGAAGAAAGATTATTGCAAGCTGAAGCTAATACATGAAAAATCTTACTGTTTAATTTGTATTTTTCAAAAACAATTAAGTTCTTAATCATAATTCAGATGTTGAACAATATTCCATAGAAGTAAAATTATGTTTTCAGAAGCAGATCTGTGACGGGGGGAAAGATTTAAAAGGGACATGATGGGCAACTTTTTCACACAAAGCGTGGTGCGTATATGCAATGAGCTGCAAGAGGAAGTGGTATAGGAAGAAAAAGAAACACTGAGGAAATACAATTCAGTAGCATGAGTTCACAGGATTGATGAGACAGAACATGGAACAGTACTGCACAGGAATGGGCCCTTCAGCCCAAGATGTTATGCCGAACATGACGCCAAATTAAACTAATGCCTTTTGTCTGCCCTTGGCCCTTGTCCCTCCATTCCTTGCATATTCATGTGCTTATCTAAAAGTCCCTTAAATGCCCCTATTGTATCTGCCTCCACCACCACCCTGGCAGCGCATTTTCGAGACCCCCATCACTCTCAGTGTAAAAAACTTACCATTTCACATCTCCTTTGAACTTTCCCTCCCTCACCTTAAATGCATGCCCCCTAATATTAGACATCTCAACGCTGGAATAAAAGATTCTGACTGTCATTCTATCTATGCATCTCACAATTTTACAGAATTCTATCTAGTCTCTGCTCAGCTTCCGCTACTCAACAGAAAACAACCTGAGTCTTTCTCACCTCTTCTTATGGCTTATACCCTCAATGATGTTCCTTTTGTTTTCAAGGCCTTCTGTTCTTCAATCTCCTTCTCCAGATTATTTTAACTTTTTCTATAGCAAGCACAACATGATTGGTATACTAATTACGAAGTGTCTTAGCTACTGATTAAAGACAACAGCTTACTGCAACTGCTGGGAGAAAATAACTGGCTTTCTTCAGCCTTCGGTTACTTTTACGATAGACAGGTACTGCAAAGAGACACAGTACCTGTTCCTTCAGAGTCTGAAGCGTCTCTTCCTCAATCATAGAGTCATAGAATCTTACAGTACAAGAGATGGCGATTTGACCCACCACGTCTGTACTGACTTCTGAAAGAGCTACCTAGCTCTCCAGTCCTTTCACCATAGCTCTCTAACATCATCCCTTTCAAATAAATATCCAGCACTCTTTTCAAACCTCCTATGCAATCTGCCTCCGCCACTTTACCAAGCAGCACATTCCAAATCTTAACAACTTTCTAAGTAAAGAAGTTTCACATCATTTCACTCTTAGCTCTCTTGCTGACAATCTTGAAGTTGTGACCCCTAGTTACTAACATACCAACTAGTGGAAATAGAGTATCTTTCTTTGCACTGTTGTTCATAATTTTGATCACCTCAGTAAGGTTACCTCTTAATTTTCTCCGCTCCAAGAGGAATAAGCCTAGCTTGCACCCTATCATCTCTCTCTTGAAATTCTCCAATATTCCAGCCATTGTTTTATCTGCCAGAATGCATTTTCAGTCAACATGCTCCAGTTCAACTTTTAAACCCCTAAGCTCTGCCCTTTTCCATTCTGGTATCTCAATCATTGACTGATTCTTATCCTTTTCCAACTTAATATTGAACCTTATTGTATTATGATCACTACTTCCCAAATGCTCCCCTACTCTGATGTTCTCCACTTTGCCTGCCTCATTTCCTAGGACAAGATCCAACGCAGCCACCTCCTTGGTAGGACTATAAATTTACTGTTCCAGAAAGTTCACCAGGACACATTGCAGGAATTTCTCCCTTCCATGCCCCACACCTTACCTTTTTTCCAATCTACCCTAGGATAATTGAAATCATCAGCTATCACAAACCTACTTGTCCTGAAGATTTCCATAATCTGCTTACAAATGCTCCCTTCTACTTCCTCCCCACTATTTGGAGCTGTACAATAAATACCCAACAAGGTCACAACTCCTTTCGTTTCCCACCTCTAACCATATAGATTCTAGGTCAGGAATCTGTCTTGTTCAAGGTTAATGATACTATCTTTGACCAAGACTGATATACCTCCTCCCCTTTTATCTCCCCTATTTCTGCTCAAAGCCTTTATCACTCTTTGGTGCTGTTCTGGCTTAAGCCACATTTCGGTCAATGCCATATCCCTCTAGACCAATTTCTGTTCCCAATTTCTCAATTTTGTCCACTCTATTCCATGCATTTACATATATACAATTTAACGCTTTCTTGTCCACTGGAAGGCTATCATTTGTTTGTTCACTGTCAACATTCAAGGATCCCCTCATTTCCTTTTCCTTATTCACCGCCATCTCTCTTTTGCCCTCTGTGGTACTTCCAATAGTAGGCCCATTTGTCCACCCAACCCTATCTTACAAGTTTAAATCCACCTCCACTGCACAATTTACTCTCTCAGTCATGAGATTAATTCCTCTTCCACTCAGCTGAAGCCCATCTCTTCTGAACAGCTTTCTACTTTCCCCAAAATGATTCCGGTATCCCAAAAATCTAAACCCCTCCTTTCTACACTACTCCCTGATCTGCTTTTGCCTAAATGGTAAAGCTCAGGGCACAGGTAATATTATTCTGAGATTACTCCCCTGGAGGTCCTTTGTTTCAATCTACTCCCCAACACCTGAAACAGATTCTTGAAAGACATCCAAGCAATCCCTCCCCACCTTGTTGGTTCCCACTACCACTGGTTGTTCACCAACCCTTTCCAGAAGCTTATCCAGTTGTTCTGTTATGTCTTGAACCCTTGCACCCAGGAGGCACAGACCAAATGGGACTCGCGATCTTGGCTGCAGACTAAAATTTCTCTCCCTCAAACTGAGAATCACCCACAACTACTTCCTTACTAATCTGCCTACCAGCCACTCTCTTTTTTCGCAAACTAGCCTCAGGCACCCTGGTACAGTGGTTCTGCATCAAGTCATCCACCACTGAATCAGTTCTGTTGCTCTCTAAAGAGGCATCGAAAATATCATACTTGTTAGACAGGCCTAAGGAATCCTGGGTTTCTGAGTCTGCCATCTCCTTTCCTTCTGTGAAATAGTCAACCATTCACCTGCTACATATAGGTCTGCAATTTTTATTTTAAATTTCAAAAATATACTTTATTCATAGGAAATCTTCACATGCATACATAGCAGTTCAATTCTATACAGTCTACGTATGGAGAACAAACAAACCCAAGGCATTTCTTAATTATGCAAGATACAATTTACACACATTGGAAGCAACTGGAGGGTCTGATAACGGAACGGAGCCTTGCTGTACTTTTCTGAAACACCTTATGGTAGTCTTTCCTCACTGCACCTTGGTGGCAGCTCCTAAAACTTTAGTGCATCCTTCAGCACATCGTCCTGGATCTTGGAATCTGCCAGTTTGCAACACTCCGTCAAGGTCAACTCCTTGCTCTGGAAGTTGAATAAGTTTCGGGCAGACCAAAGAGCAGCTTTCACTGAGTTAATGATCTCAATGTGCAATAGATATTTGTCTCAGTGTGTGTCCTGGGGAACAGACCATAGAGCTCAGAGTCTGCATCACAGACTTCCTCAGGATGAACCTTGAAAAAAACCATTGTATATCTCTTCAAACCTCCTTTGCACATTCCAGCAGGAGATGTTTGACAGTTTGTACATCCTGCAGCCATTTCAAAGGCAGCATGCAGTTGTACAAGATTCTGGGCGTACGTGAAGGATTTCACCTTCTCACCACCAGCCAAGCCATGTCTTGGTGCATGTTGTAAAGTCCTGGTGATGAGGCATTCTGCCAAATGAATTTGACAGACTGCTCAGGGAACAACCCAGAGGATCTATCCGCTCCTTTTCCCACAGGGTCTCAAGAACAATACATGCTGACCACTTCCTGATGGACTTGTGGTCAAAAGTGTTTTTCTTTGCAAATTTCTCCATGAAGGACAGGTGATATGGAATGGTCCAACTGCTTGGAGCATTCTTTAAAGCCAAGGCCAGTCCTATCCTTTGCGACACCAGGAACAGATAAAACTTCAGTAGGTAGTGACACTTAATGTTTGCATACTAAGGGTCTACGCACAGCTTGATGTGGCCACAGACAAAGATAGCCATCATTTTAACTGGAGTTTTACACATGGTATCCCTGTGGACACAGTCCATCTTCAACCTCCAAATGAAGTGGAAGATGGTGCAGGTGACTGCAACGAAACATGTTCTCAGAATGGGCCAGACCTGCACCATGTACAACAACACTGAGAGTACCTCACACTTGATGACCAGGTTTTTACTCAGAGTGAGGAACTCCCAAAAACCCAGATTCTGCCTCACCTTGGCAAATTCTCTCCTCCCAATTTTTTTCACATCCCTGGCCCCTCCACATAATATTCCCAGCACCTTCAGGTAATCTGTTCTGATGGTGAAGGAGATGAAGGATTGGTTAGCCCAGTCCCCAAAGAGCATGGCCTCACTCTTGCCCTGATTTATTTTGGCTCCTGCGGCCAGTTCAAACTGATTGCAGATGTTCATGTGTCTATGCACTGATGGCAAATCCGAAGAGAAAACGGTGACGTCATCAATGTACAGAGAGGTTTTTACCTGCAGGCCTCTGCTGCCTGAAACAGTCACCCCTCTCAGGGTCAAATCCTTCCTGGTAGATTTGGCAAAAGGCTCTGGACAGCACACAAAACAAAGTAGCAAAGAGAGGGCACCCCTGCCTGACTCCAGATCTGATCCGGACGCTTGCTGATTTCCACCCGTAGATTGAGACAGCACTAGGGATGTTGGTGCAGAGCAAATTTCCTCCCCAAAACCTATTTTGGAAAGGACGTCCTACATGTAGGTGAGTGATATCCAGTCAAAGTCCTTTTCCTGGCCCAGGCTGATGAGGCAGGTGTACATCTCCCTGTCCTGCATGTAGGCAATCATATGCCTGAGTAGTACAAGGCTTTCAGAGGCCTTCCTGCCCGGTAGAGTACAGGCTTGGTCGGGGTGAATCACCGATTCCAGAGTAGACCTGACCCAGTTGGCGTTCTGAGGAAGGGTCACCAGACCCGAAACATTAACACTGTTTTCTCCTCCACAGATGCTGCTGAGCTTTTCCAGCAACTTTGTTTTTGTTCCTGACCCAGTTGGCGGTGGTTTTGTTCTTCTCCACGTACATGAGGGCCACAGTCAGCACATCCAGAGATAATGGCTAGTCCAGGCTCTACCACGTGAGTTCTAAGGAAGGGTCACCAGACCCAAAATGTTAACTCTGATTTTTTTCTGATGCTGCCAGACCTGCTAAGCATTTCCAGCAACTTCTGTTTTTGTCCTACCGTGTGCTGTCGTCTAAGATCTCCATGATAGAGGACAGGAACAACTGAGAGGCTGTGCTCTCTGTGGATTTCATGTTATACAGTCTGACATAAAAGGATTTGCTGATCCTCAGAATGTTGGACTAAGATGACATTACTGAGCCATCTTTTTCCTTCAGGTTGCTGAGCAGAGTTCTAGAAGAAGAAACACAAGCACTTCTTTTCACGCTCCACAGTGCGGATCCTAGACCGGAAGATTATCATGGACCCCTCTGAGACAAAGTGCAAGGCTTGCTGACTCTTCACCTCCTGGATATCCTCCTTGACATTGACCCCCATTGTCAGCAGCAGGATTAGGTCTGCGTGTTTTTCTGGAATTTGGACTGTTTACTCCATCTTTCTCTTTTGCCTTCTGAACTCCATTGAGGATAAAAAACCTCTTTATGTTCCTCTTGGCTGTTTAAATAAGATAAAAGTTAGGGTGTAGGCTATCTCCTTGTTGTATTATGAGTGGATTTGTGCTGTAAATGCGTGTTTCTGTGTGGCATTTTTTTTTAGAATTGAGTCGTGTGTTAAACTTTTCAGAGTCAACCCTTTGTGCATAAGGATAGTGGATTTCCTCCCCTAAAGGTCATTCATCCTGCATCTCAGCAACTGCAGGAATGCTTGAGCTTACGAAGACTCAAAGAGGGGCTTCATGGTTCTCCAATGTGTGTAATCCCTTTTGAACTCCTCAATGTTTTCTCGGGTCAACAGTTTAACCTTCAGCTTCCACATTTCCTTGTTGGCTCGCTGGCTAACCTGTAGGTGACAGTAGGCCAGCAGGAGGCAATAGTCAGAGAAGAACACTGGCTTGAAGTTGGTGGATCTGACCGAGAATGTGCAGGATCCAAAATCTATCCTTGAGCAGATAGACTTGTCTTGCCACGACCAGGTATATCTACGTTGTGCTCTATCTGCCTGGGTGCGAAAGATATCATGTCACTTGGCAACATTAACAATTTCCATCAGAAATCTGGACATAGCATTAAGTTTGCCCTCTGGATCTTCCATCTGCATCAATGATGCAGTTGAAGTCTCCAGCCAGAATGACAGGCCTTGTTTTTGCCAGCAGCAGTGGGAGCTGCTGAAGGACAGCCAGCCACTCACTCTTTATCGCCAAGACATATACCTTAATTAGCCTGACGGGTGCATTTCTGTACATAATGTCTGCAACCAGGAGGCACCAACCCACCACCACGTTCACCTTGGAGATGGTGAAGTTGCCTCCTCACAACAGAAGACCCAGGCTGGAGGAATGGTAATCATTTTCCATCAACCAAATTGAAGGCCCGTGGGGCCACAAGCTCGAACATTCCTGTAGTTGTTGAGAATGACCTTCAGAGGAGGAAATACACTACCCTTATGCACAAAGGGTTGACTTTGAAAAGTTTAGCGTACTACTCAATTCTAAAATAAATTGCCACAGAGAAGTACACATCTACAGCACAAATCTGCTCATAATTTAACAAGGAGATAGCCGACAACCTAATTTTTATCTTATTTAAAAGCTAAGGTGCTATATTCCGGATTCAATTAGTCCAATGCTGGCTTGAAGCAAAATACACTTTATTTTTACATTACAGTTAAAATACAAACAAAAAAGTTGGTATAACTTTAATTCTGTCAGAATTTAACAAAATATTTAACAAAATAATACATATCATTTAACTACCAATGATTAATTGTTCCAATGTAGCAGAATCCCATAAACACACACTTGGCAAAGGCAAATTCAGCAAAACAGATAGTCCTCACTTGCTGTCTCAAAGAACAAAGAAAATTACAGCACAGGAACAGGCCCTTCGGCCCTCCAAGCCTGCGCCGATCCAGATCCTCTATCTAAACCTGTCGCCTATTTTCCAAGGATCTTTATCCCTCTGCTCCCTGCCCGTTCAGGTATCTGTCTAGATACGTCTTAAATGATGCAGTCATGCCCGCCTCTACCACCTCCGCTGGCAACGTGTTCCAGGCACCCACCACCCTCTGCATAAAGAACTTTCCACACATATCTCCCTTAAACTTTTCCCCTCTCACCTGGAAATTGTGACCCCTAGTAATTGAGACCCCCACTCTGGGAAAAAGCTTCTTGCTATCCACCCTGTCTATATCTCTCATGATTTTGTCGACGTCAATCAGGTCCCCCCCAACCTCTGTCTTTCTAATGTAAATAATCCTAATCTACTCAACCTCTCTTCATAGCTAGCGCCCTCCATACCAGGCAACATCCTGGTGAACCTCCTCCGCACCCTCTCCAAAGCATCCACATCCTTTTGGTAATGTGGCGACCAGAACTGTACGCAGTATTCCAAATGTGGTTGAACCAAAGTCCTATACAACTGTAACATGACCTGCCAACTCTTGTGCTCAATATCCCATCCGATAAATGAAAGCATGCCATATGCCTTCTTGACCAGTCTATCGACCTGCGTTTTTTTAGCCCTCCAGCCCAGGAGAAAGGAACACTGAAAGTAACAATCTGACAGCAAGAAAGAACTCAAAATCTTTGCTGCCTGGAGAAAAAGTTGTATCCATCAGCTTCAAACCCCAATTAAACCAAAGGCAAAACTAAAGCCCCAGGTTTCTGTGAGCCTGACTCCATCCATTCATGCTTCTTTTGTCTGATTTATGAAAAACACACCCAGAGAGCTGAAAGCTTTGTTTCTGAAGCAAACATGTCATACCACTGCCAACACCTGTCTGCAAGAGAAACTGCACAACACAAACCTCTCTTCAAGGCACAATATCAATACCATAATGACTGAAACTCTTCTAGAAGGTCTACACTATAGTCTTCACAAGAACAGTTACATATGGGCAAAAAATGCTGCCTAGACAGTGATTTTTTTTCTCTCTAGTCATTCATGGGATGTGGACTTCACTGGCTGGCCAGTCTTCTTGCCCATCACTAGCTGCCCTCGAGAAAGTGGTGGTGGTGAGCTGCCTTCTTGAACTACTGCAGTCCTCCTGCTGTGGGTTGACCCACAATGCTATTGATGTCTTCTTAACTATTTATTTACATGCTCTGCCAACGTCAAGAATCTGTGAATAATTATCCCAAGATCCCTCTGTTCCTCTAAGCTACCCATTGTCCTGCCATTCATTAAACATTCCCTCATCTTGTTTCTTTTTCCAAAGTGCATCACCTCACACTTATCAGGGTTAAATAGCCCTGGTCTGCCACTG
This sequence comes from Ginglymostoma cirratum, assembly GCA_024137785.1. Lineage (NCBI taxonomy): Eukaryota > Metazoa > Chordata > Chondrichthyes > Orectolobiformes > Ginglymostomatidae > Ginglymostoma > Ginglymostoma cirratum. The sequence goes on along the minus strand of JAHRHZ010000182.1, from coordinate 1,467,271 downwards.
GTCTGCCTATTTGACCAACCCATCTAAATATTTGTCTAGCCTACAACTATCTTCTTCACTATTAATCATTCTACCAGTCTTGATGTTTCCTGCAAATTTGTTTAATGTTCCCACCACATTTTCATCTATATCATTTATGTATGTAACAAACAATAAGGATGTGGTATACTGTATCCGCTGTTCCAGATGTTGCTCCTCTACATCGGGGAAACCAAGCAGAGGCTTGGGAACCGCTTTGCAGAACACCTGTGCTCGGTTCGCACTAAACAACTGCACCTCCCAGTTGCGAACTATTTCAACTCCCCCTCCCATTCCTCAGATGACATGTCCATCCTGGGCCTCCTGCAGTGCCACAACGATGCCACCCAAAGGTTGCAGGAACAACACCTCATATTTCGCTTGGGAACCCTGCAGCCCAATGGTATCAATGTGGACTTCACAAGCTTCAAAATCTCCCCTCCCCCAACCACATCCCAAAACCAGCCCAGCTTGTCCCCGCCTCCATAACTGGTACTGCCTCCCACCTATCCGCTCCTCCCACCTCAAGCCCCACCCCCATCTCCTATCTACTAGCCTCATCCCGCCCCCTTGACCTGTCCATCCTCCCTGGACTGACCTATCCCCTCCCTAACTGCCCACCTGCACTCACCTTTACTGGCCCCACCTCTGCCTCTTTGACCTGTCTGTCTCCTCTCCACCTATCTTCTCCTTTGTCCATCTTCTATCCGCCTCCCCATCTCTCCCTATTTATTTCAGAACCCCCTTCCCCTCCCCCATTTCTGAATAAGGCCCAAAACGTCAGCTTTCCTGCTCCTCTGATGCTGCTTGGTCTGCTGTGTTCATCCAGCTCCACACCTTGTTATCTCTCCTACTATTACTCTATGCTTGCTACCATCCAGCCAACTGGATTCCACATGTTCTAACCTTCCAGAACAGCCTACCATCTGGAACCTTATCAAAGGCCCTACTAAAATCCATAGAGAGTATGTCTACCGCCCTGCTCTCATCAACGTCCTTGGTCATTTCATCAAGCAACTCCAACAAATTTGTGAGATCATGCTTGAAACCATGGTGACTACTCCTATACCTGTTCTTTAAATGTGTGTATACCTTATTCCTCAGAATCTTCTCAAGTAAATTACCTACCATAGATGTTAAGCCTACTGGTCTATAATTCCCAGATTTTTCTTTGCAGCCCTTCTTGAATAAGGACACAACATTCCCTCTCTTTCTGTCTTCCGGGATCTCACCCATTGCTAATGATGATGCAAATATATCAGCCAGAGGCCCTGCAATTTCTTCTCTAGCCCCTTGCAAGGTTATTGAATGTATCTGATCAGGACCAGGAGATTTATCCACTTTCATACATTCTTATACTTTCAACACCTCCTCTGCTGTGATATGGACTGTCCCCAAGATATCGCCACTAACTTCTCCAAGTTCCCAAGTCTTCATATCTTCCTCCATGGTAAACACAGAGGAGCAATCTTCATTGAGGACTTCTCCCATCTCCTGCATTTCCACACATACATGTCCACTTTGATCTTTGAGGTGTCCTATTTTCTCTCCAGTTATGCTTTTTCCTTTAATATACTTAAAGAATCTCTATGGATTCACCCAAATCTTCTCAGCCAAAGCTATCTTGTGCCCCCTTTCTGTCCTCCTGATTTCCTTCTTCAGTAAACTCCTGTATCCCTATACACCTCCAGAGATTCCCTTGATCCCAGTTGCCTGTTCCTGAGCCATGCCTCCTTCTTTTTTCTTGTCAAGGCCTCAATATCTCTTGTCATCTGGGGTTCCCTACTCCTGCCAAACTTGCCTTTCACCCTCATAGAAACATACAGACCTTGAGCTCTAGCTATAATACTTTTAAAGGCCTCCCACTTACCTGAGGTCCCCTTGCTTGCAAACAATCTAATCCAATTAAACCCTGCAGGGTCCTGTCTAATTCCATCAAAATTCACCATTCTTCAGTTTAAACTTTGAACCTGTGGACCAGTTTTGTCATTCTCTATAACTTCTTTAAAATTAACAGAACTCTGATCACTGGTCCCAAAGTGTTCCCCCACAGTCACCTGAGTCACCTGTCCTGCCCTATTTCCCAAGAGTAGGTCAGATTTTGGCCCTTTCTGAATAGGGCCCTCTACGTACTGCTTGAGGAAACTTTCCTGAACACATTTAACAAATTCCACCCCATCTAAGCCCTTATCACTATGGCAGACCCAGTCTATGTAAGGAAAATTAAAACCCCCACTATGACAACCCCATTTCTCCCGAAAGTCTCCACAATCTTCTTGCACATTTCTTCCTCTAATTCCCATTGACTATTTAGGGGCCTATAGTACAACCCCAATAACATCACCATCCCCTTCTTATTTCTTAGCTCCGCCCAAAAAACCTCACTGGATAATCCCTCAGTTATTTCACCTCTGACTATTGCTGTGATACTAGCCTTAATCAAAAACACAATTCCCCCTCCCCTCTTTTGTCTACCTCTGTCCCGCCTAAAGCACCTGTACCCTGGCACATTAAGCTGCCAGTCCTGTCCTCTCCCTTAGCCACATTTCTGTAATTTCTATTATATCCCAGCCCCACGTACCTATCCACACACTGAGTTCATCGGCCTTACCTGAAACTTGTATTGAAATAGGTGTAATTTAATCCAACTGGCATTTCTTGTTCCCTGTCCTGTTCCAGCCTGACATGTCTCTTCAACTTGCTATTTCTAATTACTGTATCTCCTTCAAGCCTCACACTTGTCTCCCTGCTGTTGAGGATCCTACTCCCCTGTCAATCTTGTTTAAACCCTCCCTTGCAGCACTAGCAAATCTGCCCACCAGGATATTGGCCCCCTCCAATTCATCTCCAATCCATCCCTCTTAAACAGGTCACTTCTGCCCCAGAAAAGATCCCAATGATCCAGGAATCTGAATCCCTGCCCCCTGCACCAATTCTTTAGCCACACATTCATCTGCTATATCCTCCTGTTCTTATCCTCACTAGCACGTGGCACTAGAAATAATCCAGAGATTACCACCATCAAGATCCTGGTTTTTAATTTTTCCTAGCTCTCTATAATCACTCAGCAGGACCGTATCCCTATTTCTATCCCTGTCATTTGTGCCAATGTGCACAATGACTTCTGGCTGCTCACCCTCCTCCTTGAGAACGTTCTGCATCTACTCCGAGAAATTCTGAATCCTGGCACCTGGGAAGCAACATACCGTCCTGGATTCTCGTCTGCATCCACAGAATCTCCTGTCTGTCCCCCTAACGACCAAGTCTCCTATCACTAAAGTCCTGTTTACCTTTATCCTTTCCTGCTGTGCCCCAGAGCCAATTGTAGTACCACCAACCTGGCTGCTGCTGCTTTCGCCTGATCAGCCATCCCTCCCCCAAAAAAGATATACTTTTTTTCAAGGGGAATGGCCACAGGGCATTCCTGCACTCTCTGTCTCCTCCCTTTGCCTTTCCTGGTGGTCACTCAGCTACTCTCTGCCTGCAGTTTAGGTGTGACCACCTCACTAAGTCCCTTATCTATGATGCGCTCAACATCTTGGATGATCCTGAGTGCATCCAGCTCCAGTTCCCTAATGCAGTCTGTCAAGAGTTGCAGCTGGGTGTACTTCTCTCAGGTGTAGACATCAGCCACACAGGAAGTCTCCCTGATCTCCCACATCCTGCAGGAGGAGCATGCCACTGCCCTAGCTGCCATCTCAATGTTCTATGACAACAGAGGAAAGTTAAAAGGACATTACCTGAGTTTATCTGTAATTTTTGCTGAGCCTGCCTTATTCTAATAAAATCTGCCATGTATTGGATATTGATAAAAGATGAGATGTTCATTCAGAGAACTGGCTCAGAGTTGAGGGGCTGAATGGGCTCTTTCTACATTTGTAACAATTCTGTGAAAAAGCCACCACCCAGGGTGCTGGGAGGAATGGACAATATACTACCCACACCAATGACACTCTGATCACAATGAGGAATTTGTTTAAAGAACAAATTTGAGTGAGGCAAGTTACTGCAAGAGGCAGTGACAATTTCACCAGCTGGAGTCATACATGATGAATATCTTCAGATAGATTCAGCTGCTTGAGACAAGAAGAGGTTTAAAACAGGTTTAAAATCCTATTCCTGGAATTAAACAGGTTACTTTATTCCCCTGAGCTCAGAGCTCCCTTCTGAGCTGAATACAAAACTTGGGACTTCATGTTGTTTTTGTGCATTAAAGAGTCCTCATGCATTTTGTTCCACAAACACGCAGGGCCGATGAAGCAACATTAGCAGTCTCGAGGGAGACTATCTTCTGTATAAAGATGTTGGAGAAATTATTATTGAAGTGTCCAGAGCTTGCAGAATCATCTCTTATACAGAATGTATCAATATTTTATCATTCTCCAGATTGAGTTCATTTACTACACGGTTATTGCTGTGCTGGGTACTCTCGGTAAGTCACAGAGGATTTAACACTTTTCTGCAGGCAGTTGTTATCTACAGGTAATTTTCCTTTAACGTGAGAGTTGCATTCTTGTGTGACCTCGCGCTATAGAAAATCGCCGTTAAAATTGGCATTATAGGGAAATCGCTGTAGAAAAATCGGTATACCTGTACAGCAGAAAGTTTGCATTATCCAAACGGTGTCCACTATTCATCAATCGCGTTACAGCTAATTCAGGTTAACGAAACCCACACTATAGCAGAACTACCTGTGTGTGTAAAAACAGAAAGAACTGTGGATGCTGTAAATCAGAAACAAACAAGGGTCACTCAACCCGAAACGTTAACTCTGATTTCTCTCCACAGATTCTGCAAAGCCTGCTGAGCTTTTCCAGTAATTTCCATTTTTGATAACTATGTGTGATCCCTTTAACTAATTGTCTCATTTATTCCTCATAAGTTTATTTGATCCTTCATTGTAACTGATATATTCCTGGATTTCTGACTGGTTTACCAGAAGTCTTTTTTCCTTCTTGATTAGCAAACAAATTTGATTCAGAATACAGCTGTGTGCAACCCTAACCTTAACTTAATGAAGGTTTATCTCTGATTTCCTTTAGTGAGAATGGTAACCATGACAGTTGAACAAAGTTAATAGAGAAACATAGAAGGTAGGAGCAGAAGGAGGCTGTACGGCCCTTCGAGCCTGGTCCGCCATTCATCATGATCATGGTTGATCGTCCAACTCAGTTGCCTAATCCTGCTTCCTCCCCATAACTTTTGATCCCATGCACTCTAAGTGCTATATCTAGCCTCCTCTTGAATACATTCAATGTTTCAGCATCAACTACTTCCTGTGGTAATGAATTCTACAGGTTCACCACTCTTTGGGTGAAGAAATGTCTCCTCATCTCCATTCTAAATGGACTACCGGAAATCTTCGGGCTATGACCGCTGGTTCTGGACACACCCACCATCGGGAACATCCTCGCTACATGTATCCTGTCTAGTCCTGTTAGAATTTTATAAGTCTCTATGAAATCACCCCTCATTTGTCTGAACTCCAGCCAAAAAACAATCCTAACCTAGTCAATTTCTCCTCATACATCAGTCCTGCCATCCCTGAAATCAGCCTGGTAAACCTTTATTGTACTCCCTCGAGAGCAAGAGCATCCTTCCTCAGAAAAGGAGACCAAAACTGTACACAATATTCAAGATGTGGCCTCACCAAGGCCCTGTATAACTGCGACAACACATCACCGCTCCTGTACTCGAAACCTCTCGCAATGATGGCCAACGTACCATTTGCCTTCTTTACTGCCTGCTGCATGTGCATGCTCACTTTCAGTGACTGGTGCACAAGGACACCTAGGTTCTGTTGCATACTCTCCTCTCCCAATTTACAGAAGGTTCTGATTTTTGTGAGGATTTGACATGGAGAATTCTAAACTGGAGTCACTATCTAAAAATTGGAAATTAGGAGATTTCTTTTCTCTTACTCAGAGGATTTTGAGTCTTTGAACTCTCTTCCTCAAAAGGTTGTGAAGGCAGACTTTCTGAATATATTTAAGGCAGAGATAAATATATGCTTGATAAGGAAGGAGCTGAAAGTTTATCAGCAGAATGTAGAATATTCAGATAAGCCATGATCTTATTGAATAGCAGAACAGGCTTGATTGGACCAAGTGACACACTTCTGCTGCTTATTCATTTGTAGCTCAGCAGTAAGCAGTTGAAATTAACCAAAAACAATGTGCTGCCTCCAGATGTACATGTTTCACTATAGCAGGATTATTGTAAGTACGGCATTCTCTAAAACCAACATACTTCTCTCTCTTTGTGCTGTCAGGAAGGGAATTCGGGATTTTGACCCAGAGAAAGTAAAGAGACAATGATTTAGTTCTACTTCAAGGTGGTGCAAAATTTGGTGGCATTCCTATTCATTTTTGATTGAGGTAGTGGAGGTTATTGATTTGTCAGGTACAGTTGAAAGAGCCATGATGATTTGCTGCAGTGCATCTTGTAAACATCACACGCTGTTGTCACAGTGGGTCAGTAGTGGAGGAAACGAATGTTGAAGGTGTAAGATGCAGTGCCAGTTAAGGGAATGCTTTGCCCTTAATGGTGTTTAGGGACAAGTTTGTTCCAATGGATGCAACAATATGACTAACTCTCAGAGAAGACAATTAACTTAAAAACTGACTTTAAAGCATCTATAGATATGTTAACACAAAAAGATTACCAAAGAAAAATATAGGTTCCTTACATTCAAAAATAGGGAAATGATGATGGAGAACAAAGGAATGGCAGAAGAATCCAACACATACTTTGGTTTCATCTTCACAAAAAAAGGACACAAATGTCTTCTCAGAAATGTTAGGAAACAAATGGCCTAGTAAGAGAGAGAAATGGAAGAAAATCGGTATTAGTTAAAAAGAAAGTGCATGAGAAAATAATAGGGTTAAAGGCTGACAAATCACCTGATAATTTGACTTCCAGAGGACTAAAGGAAATAGCCCTAAAAATATTGGATGCCTTGGTGGCCATGTTCCAAAATTCTATTGATCCTGAAGTAGTTTCTACAAATTTATTTTAACAAAACAGAAAGGTAAAACAGAGAATTACAGACCAGTTAACATAAGATCAATAGTAGGGAAAATGCTAGCATCTATAATAAAAGATGTGATAACAGAACACTTGGGAAGCATTAACGGGATTAGACAAAGTCAGTGTGATTTTATGAAAGGGAAATCATGTTTAACTAATCTAATGGAATTTCTTGAAGATGCTGCTAGTAGAATAGATAGGGGAGAACCAATATATTTGGATTTCACAAAAGTTTTTGATAAGGTCCTACATGAGAGTTTAGTGGGCAAAAATTAAAGCACAATATATTGAAGATAATAGTCTGACATGAATTCAGAATTGTTGACAGATCAGAAACAGAATTAGCAGATGGAGATTAGTGATGCGCCATTGGGACAGTGCTTGGGCTCCAGCTATCTTTTCCATTTGTAAACGAGGGAGTGTAAGGCAATACTTATAAGGTTGCTGACAACATGAAACTAGGTGGGATTGTGAGGAGGATACAAATTAGCTTCAGGGCAATCTAGAGAAATTGAGTGTCTGGGCAAACATATGGTAAATGCAACATAATGCAGCTAAATGTGAAGTTATACAATTTGATATGAAAAAAAAAACAGGAAAGCAAAGTATTAGTTAAATAATGATGCATCAGAAAAGGTGGATATACACACTGGTCAATGGAAGTAAACAGGCAGATATAGCGAGAAATTTGGAAATAATCCGCTGAATTTCACTGCAAGAGGATTTGACTTCAGAACTAGGGTTGGCTTACTGCCATTTTACAGGGCCGTGGTGAAATCACACTTGGACTATTCTGTACAGTTTTCATCCTTCTATCTGTCAGAAGCTATACTTACCATAGATGGAGTACAATGACAGCTGACACGGGGGGTGGCAGGACTGATGTATGAAGATTGATTGGTTTAATTCACGAACGTTTAGAAGAGGGGATCTGATTGAAATGCATAATGTTCTAACAAGAATAGACAGATTAAATGCAGGGAAAATTTTGCACCTGGCTGGGGAGTCTAGAACCAGGTGTCACAGTCTCAGGATACAGAGTAAGTCATTTAGGATTGAGATGAGGAAACATTTCTTCACCCAGAGGGTGAACAACCTGTCCAATTCATTACCACAGAAGGCTGTAGAGTGTAGGTCATTGTGTAAATTCAAGAAAGAGAAATTTTAGATATTAAAGGCATCTGGGCACATGGAGAGAAAACAGGAATATGACACTGAGACAGAGGATCAGCTGTGATCATTCTGAATATTGGAGCAGGTTTGAAAGACTGAATGAATTACTCCTGCTCCTACTTTCCATTTTTTTGGTTAAGAACTATGTAACTGATATTTTTGCTTCTATTTCAGACAATTGTATTGTTTATATTTTCTTGCAGCTAACACATTAGCGATTGTGGTCCTGTGCCGAGGAAAGTGCAATCTCTCTAAATGCATCACTTGCTACTTGGTAGGAATGGCAGCCGCTGATCTCCTGGTCGTTATATCAGATGTAATATTGTTTAGAATTTGTTACTATTATCCTGGCTCTTTCCTAGATTCAACTCCTGTGTGTTGCCTTAATGAATTCCTGCGTTATGGAGCCACAACAGTTTCTGTATGGTTAACTGTTGCATTCACTTTTGACCGATTTGTAATTATTTGCTGGCAAAATCTGAAAAACAAATATTGCACTGCAAGAACATCAGCCATGGTTATTGGCACAGTGACTGTGCTAGGCTCCATAGAGTGTGTCCCCTGGTACTTTAGATATGAACCTCGTTTTGTCATTAACAACATCCCTTGGCGATGTAGCACAGCTCTGAACCTGTACCTTTCCCCCTCATGGACAATGTTTGAGCTTTTTCACCGCATTTTAGTTCCTTGTGTTCCCTTTGTTCTGATTTTGCTACTCAATTCTTTCACTATTAGACACATTTTACTGTCCAGTAAGATCCGCAAGGGTCTCCGAGGTGGCAGTAATGGAGACGATCATAAAGATCTAGAGTTGGAGAGCCGAAGGAAATCAATAGTTCTGCTCTTCACCATATCAGGCAGTTTTATACTACTGTGGCTGACAGACGTGGTGTTTTATATGTACCAGAGGATTAGCAACATTAAATATTACACTGCGAATGACCCAGCCTATATTGTGGCATCTTCAGGAGCAATGCTTCAGCTGCTCAGCTCCTGCACCAATACTTGTATTTATGCAGTGACTCAGACCAAGTTCAGAGAGGAGCTAAAGAATGTAGTGTTATACCCACATCATCTAATTGTTAAATTACTTAGAAAAGGCTGATTCTGTATCAGAATCAGAGGTTAATTTCAGATCCCTTCTGACAAATATCCTGTAAGCAGCTACTGGGAAATATGAACAAAAACGAAGTTGCTGGAAAAGCTCAGCAGGTCTGGCAGCATCTGTGAAGGAGAAAACAGAGTTAACATTTCGGGTCCGGTGAGCCTTCCTCAGAACAGTTCTGAGGAAGGGCCACCGGACCCAAAATGTTAAGCAGTAAACTGGTTGTGTCTTTAAGGCAATTGGCAGTGATTACATTGTCAACATTTCTTTTATTCAAGATTTTTATTGAATTCAGATGTTACCATCTGACATGATGGGATTCAAACCCATGTCCCCAGAACATTAGCCTGATATCTAGTCCAGTGACATTACAATAATGCCAGGTTAGCTTTTGGCTGTGTGAGTTAGTGCCTCTAAGTAGAGAGGCCAAGTGCATGGCAAAGAACGCTGATCACTGCAGGTGGTAAGAACAATGGATTAAGAACACTAAGTGTCTTGGAGAAACCAGTAACTGCGTGGACCGCCAAAAAAAGGAAGTGTAGAATTTCAGTTTAAATTTATTTCCCTAGCAAAACAAGAGTCAGTCAGAACTGGGGAAACTCTCCGCTTATTGGAGATACACAAAGTAGAATGGAAAATGATTGTGGATGTGTAGGTCAGTCATCTCAGCTCCAGCACATAACTGCAGGCATTCCTCAGAGCCAACCATTTTTAGCTGATTCATCAATGACCTTCCTTTCATTATATGGTCAGAAGTGGAGACATTCACTGATAATCAGCAGTTCTGATCTTTAGGTACTGAAGCAGTCTGTGACCAAATATAGCAAGCCTCAACAGCTCCCAGGTATGGGCTGACGAGTGACAAGTAACATTTGTATCACACAAGTGCCAGGTGAAGACAATCTGCAACAAGTGAGAATTCCTTGACATTCACTAGTGTTACCATCACTAAATCTCCCCTATCAACATCCTGAAGGTTACTATTGACCAGACACTGAAAAAAACTAGCCATATAAACAGTGTGGTTACAAGACCAAATCTCACACCAGGATCTGGCCATTATAATTCATCTCCTGAGTCCCCAAAGCCTTTCCACCATCTACAAGGTGCAAGTCAGGAGTTTCTTCTCATGGGATGTGGATTTCGCTGGCTGGACAGCATTTATTGTCTCTCCTAGTTGCCCTTTAGAACATGGTGGTGAGCTGCCTTCTTGAACTGCTGCAATCCACCTGCTGTTCAGGAGGGAGTCAACCCACAATGCCGTTCAGGAGGGAGTGCCAGGATTTTGACCCAGTCACAGTGAAGGAACAGTGATATACTTCCATGACAAGATGGTGAGTGGCTTGGAGGGAACATGGTTTCCCATGTATCGGCTGCTCTTGTCCTTCTCAATGGATGTGGTCATGGGTTTGGAAGGTGCTGGCTGAGGATCTTTGGTAAATTTCTGCAGTGCATCTGGTAGATAGGCCACATTGCTGCTACTGCACACTGGTGAAGGGAATGGATGCTTGTGAATATGCTACCTATCAGTGGGCTGCTTTGTCCTGGGTGATGTCAAGCTTCTTGAGTATTGTTGGAGCAGCACTCATCCAGACAAAGTGGAAATTATTTCCATCACACCCCTGACTTGTGCCTTGGAGATGATGGATATGTTTTGGGCAGTCAGAAGAAGAGTTACTCGCTGCAATTCCTAGCCTCTGAACTGCTCTAAAAGCCACTGTGTGTGTGTGTGTGTGCGTGTGTGTGTGTGTGTGTGTGTGATGGGTCCAGTTGAGTTTCTCATCAATGGTAACACCAAGGATGTTGATATGATGGATTCAGTGATGAGGTAGTGATTCAGTGAGATGGAATGGACCCAACTTGTCTGGATGAGCGTAGCTCCAAAATCCAAGACTTTTGACTCCAACCAAGACAAAGTAGCCTATTCAATTGACACCCCATCCACAAGTATTCAATCATCCACCATCAATGATCAATAGCAGCAGTGTATACCATGACATAAGATACACTGCAGAAATTTACCATGACTCCATCGTCTGCACCTTTCTAGTATGTGATCACTACCTTCTGGAAGGACAGAGGCAGCAGATACTGGGAACAATGTCATCTGTAAGTTGTTTTTCAAGTCACTCACAAATCTTACATGGAAATATATTCAGAGATAGTATGAACTGTCAATGCTGGAGTCAGAGATAACACACTGTGGAGCTGAAGGAACACAGCAGACCAAGCATCATCAGAGGAGCAGGAAAGCTGATGTTTTGGGGTCAGGAGCCTTTTTCAGAAATGGGGGAGGAGGAAAGCAGCTCTGAAATAAATAGAGAGAGGAGAGGTGGGGCTGGGGAAGGTAGGTGGGATGATGATAGGTGAGTGCAGGTAGGCAGTGGTGGGGATTGGTCAGTGAGGTGGGAGGAGCAGATAGGTGGGAGAGAAGATGCACAGGTCAAGGAGGCATGGATGACAGGGAGAAGGGTCAGTCGTGGAATGAGGCCAGGGATGGGGAGATTTTGAAACTAGTAAAGTCCACTACAGCAAATGGATTGCACTGGTGCAAGAAGACAACTCACCATCTTCTTAAGGGCAATGAGGGACAGGCAATAAATGCTGACCCAGTCAATGATGCCCATTGAATGTCAAAATCAGTATCTAAAAGGCGAAGTAGAAAGCATGTTTTGGTTTGTATCTGACCAAACAGAAGAGAAACAGAAAGCAATGAGGATGAGCAAGGCAAAAGAAACATACAGAAATTCCATCCTGAGAGAGCAGCTCTTTTGTATTGCATTTGTTTTGTATTTATGAAAGGGAATTTGTCATGAATTAAACATTAGATGCTTGTCTCATACACAGAGACCAGCTTTCTTCTTCCCTGTCTTTTCCCCTATTTTGGATTTTACCAATCTTGTGACTTCGAGTCAGAGAACTCAGAGGGTTCCAACTCACTCACCTCAGGAGTAAACCAGGGAAGGTTAGAGAAATTAAAACTTACCATTATCATAGAATCATAGAATCCCTTCAGTGTGGAAACTGGCCCTTTGGCTCAACAAGTCCCACACCGACCCTCAGAGCATCCCACCCAGACCCATCCCCCTGTAACCCACCCAATCTACACATCCCTGAACACGACAGGCAATTTTAGCATGGCCAATCCACCTGGCCTGCACATCTTTGGACTATGGGAGGAAGCCAGAGCAAACCTATGCAGACACGGGGAGAATGTGCAAACTCCACAGAGACAGCTGCCCAACGTTGGAATCAAACCTGGGTCCCTGGCACTGTGATGCAGCAGTGCTAACTACTGAGCCATCATGCCGCCCCAAACTTCTTATTAATTCTAAAACTGACTACCCCTCCCCCACCCGATAGTCATACAATGGATATTTGAACCATTATTCCACTCTCTATACCAGAGTTACAAACCTCATCCTTCTTGCTGAACAGACGTGTCCAAACACTCACATTCCCATTCCAGAACCAAACCATCCCCATCCAGCAAACCCCAAGAGCATACCACTGGACTCCTCCACTCTGCCTTCGACACATGTTTCAATTCCATCAGTCCAAACCTCCTGACGTGCCCCCTTGGTCCCAAACATCAGTCCTGCCCCTTGACTCCTCATGCCGTTACGCAGGACCTCCCATAAACATGACAAACCTCCACAACCTCAGACTCAACCCTACCCCTCCAATCTAACGCTTACTCCCTTTACATTCTTAGTGCCCCAACACTTCAACCACTTGGCACCTTACCCCTCAAACGCACCTGTCACATCAACTCCTTCATCTACATGCCACACCAACATCTTCATCCACTTACTACACCATGCAGTTTACATCGACTTCATTCAGGCCTTTGAAAAGGTTCCACATGGAAGGCTATTCCAAAAGGTAAGAGCCCATAGGATCCAAGGCAAGTTGGCAAACTGTATCCAAAATTGGCTTGCAAATAGGAGGCAAAGACGGAGGGATGTTTTTATGATTAGAAGTCTGTGACTAGCAGTGTACCATAGGGATCAATGCTGGGACTTGGATGTGAATGTGGAAAGTACAATTAGTAGGTTTACAGATGACACAAAAATTAATGTGTTGATTGGGTGTATAGTTGATAGTGAAGAGGATGATTGCAGGCTACATTCTGATATTGATCAACTGGTAAATTGGCCAGATCAATGGCAGATGGAATTCAATTCTGATAAGGGTGAGGTGATGCAATTTTTGGGGTCTAAAAAGGCAAGGATACATATGATTAATGGTCCCTAAGGAGTACTGAGGAACAAAAGTGACCTTGGTGTACAAATTCATAGATCCCTGACTGTGTCAGCACAGGGAGACATAGTTGTGAAGAACACATAGGGGACACTAGTCTTTATTAGCGGGACATAGAACATGGAAGCAATAAAACATTGGTTAGGCCACAGCTGGAATACTATGCGCAGTTCTAGTTGCTACACTATCAGAAGGACATGATTGCACTCGTGCATGTTCAGAGGAGAATCACCAGGAAGTTGCCTGAGATGGACAGTCTCAGTTTGAGGAGAGATCAGATAGGCTGGATTTATTTTCTCTCGAGCAGAAGAGGCCGGGGGGATCTGATTGAGGTGTACAAATTATGAGAGGCATATATAGAGCAGATCATGAGAATCTTTTCCCCATACCAGACATGTCTAAGACCAGATGGCATAAATTTAAGGTGAGGAGTAAGTGGTTTACAAGGATCTGAGGAATTTATTTTTCACCTAAAAGGTACTGGAAATATGGAATATGCTGCCTGAGATGGTGATGGAGGAAGGTACTCATGCAACATTTATGAAGTATCTAGATGAGCATTTAAAAATGATTGCAGGCTATGGAGCAAGTGCAGGTGAATGGGATGAGTGTCGTTTGGTGTTCGTTGGTTGGCATAGAAGGTGGGCCAGGAGATCTGTTTCTCTGCTCTATGACTCTGACTCTGTGGCCAATCCTTTCAACCACCTAACACTCTGCATCATATACACCTATCACCTTAACTCCTTCACACACCTGCCACTCTAACCCTTTCACCCATCTCCCACCATAGACCTTTTATTCATTTGCCACCAACTACTTCACCCATCCCCAACTCCAAACCCTTCACACACACATCAAACTCTTCATATAACTGCCAATTTACCCTGAAGACAAATGCCAATCCAATCCCTTCACCACATGCCCCCTACTGCAAAAATACCTGCCAACCCAACCCCATCACATACCTTCCACTGTAGCCCCTTTACCCATTTGCCACCCTAGCCCTTCATCCACCTGCAACTCTGACCACTTCACCCGCTTGCCATCCAACTTCTGAACATAGCTGCGACACCAACCGCTTCACCACCCGACACACCTCTCCTTTATCTTTCCTGTAACTTGATTTATTAGTTTGCAATCCTGACTATCTTGCAACCATGTCTCATAGCTAGCATGTTGAAGCTTTCAATCTGATGTACTGTTTGATATTTATTGGTTACTTACATTTTGTGCATTTACAGAAAAGAAGTTCTCTATTGCACTAAAGACCAAAAACTGTTCTTCACCTCTATTCAGAGATAGTAGGAACTGCAGATGCTGGAGAATCTGAGATAACAAGGTGTAGAGCTGGATGAACACAGAAGGGTCCCAACCCAAAACGTCAGCTTTCCTGCTGCTCTGATGCTGCTTTCATCCAGCTCTACACCATGTTATCTCTCTTCAAGTCTATTGTTTTATTTGCAGATTTCTTATATTTCTCTGAAATAGTTTAATTAATTTACACTCTTTAGTTTTCCCTTTATCTGCAAAGGTTGAAGTACAATTTCCGACCATTAGAACATAGAACATAGAACAGTACAGGCCCTTTGGCCCACAATGTTGTGCCGAACTTTTACCCTAATCCTAAGGTATATTTAAGCTCCACCCCTACCTTAAACTATCATCCATATGCCTATCTAATAGCCACTTAAATGCCCCTACTGAGGCCAACTCCACTACCCTCTCCGGCAATGCATTCCATGCCCCTGCCACTCTCTAAGTAAAGAACCTACCTCTGACATCTCCCCTATATCTACCTCCACTCACTTTAAAACTATGCCTCCTCGTAATAGCTACCTCTAGCCTAGGAAAAAGTCTCTGTCTGTCTACTCTATCTATACCTCTGATCACTTCGTACACCTCTATCAAGTCACCTCTCATCCTTCGTCATTCTAAAGAGAAAAGCCCTAGCTCTCTCAACCTTTCCTCGTAAGACCTTCCCTCCATTCCAGGCAATATCCTGGCAAATCTCCTCTGAACCCGATCCCTCTATTAATGAAAGCTAACACACCATATGCCTTCTCGACAACTGTATCCACCTGGGTGGCAGCTTTCAGGGAACTGTGAAACAGAACACCAAGATCTCTCTGCTCCTTCACACTGCCAAGGATCTTTCCGTTAACCCTGTATTCTGCTTTCAAGTCTGTCCTTCCAAATGAATCACATCCACTGTTCGGGGTTAAACTCCATCTGCCACTTCTCAGCCCAGTTCTGCATCCTATCAATGTCTCTTTGTAACCTAGAACAGCCCTCTGCACTGTCCACAACATGACCCACCTTCATATCGTCCGCGAACTTGCTAATCCACCCTTCCACTCCTTCATCCAAATCATTTACAAAAATCACAATTGGAAGAGGACCCAGAACAGATCCTTGTGGTACACCACTCATAACTGAGCACCATGTTAAATATTTTCTGTCCACTACCACCCTTTGTCTTCGAAGGGTCAGCCAATTCTGAATCCAATCTGCTACATTTACCCCTATCCCATGCATCCTTACTTTCTGCATGAGCCTACCATGGGGAACCTTATCAAACACCTTACTTAAATCCATGGATACCACATCCACTGCTCTACCTTCATCCATGCGTTTGGTCACCTCTTCAAAGAATTCACTAAGGTTTGTGAGGCATGATCTACCCCTCACAAAGCCATGCTGACTATCACGAATCAAACTGTGTCTTTCCAAGTGATCATAAATCCTATCTCTCAGAGTCCTAACCAATAATTTGCCCACCACTGATGTAAGACTAACTGGCCTGTAATTTCCAGGGTTATCCCTGTTCCTTTTTTTGAACAAGTGAATGACGTTTGCCTCTCTTCAATCTTCCTGCACTATTCCCGTGGACAGTGAGGATGAAAAGATCATCGCCAAAGGCCCTGTGATCTCTTCCCTTGCTTCCCATAGAATCCTTGGATAAATCCCATCAGGCCCGGGGAACTTATCTATCTTCAACTTCCTCAAAATTCCTAGCACATCTTCCTTACTAACATCGACCTCCTCTAGCCTACCAGCCTGTTTCACACTGTCCTCCTCTCCAACACGGTCCCTCTGAGTTGTGAATACCAAAGAAAAGGATTCATTAAGAACCTTTCCTATCTCTTTAGGCTCCGTGCACAAATGCCCTTTACAATCCTTGATTAGCCCAACCCTTTCTCCGGTCATTCTCTTATTCCTCATGTATGTGTAAAAAGCCTTGGAGATTTCATTGATCCTATCTGCCAAGGTTTTCTCATGCCCCCTTATAGCTCTCCTAAGCTCTTTCTTCTGCTCCTTCGTGGATAACTTGTATCCCTCTAGAGCTTTTTCCATTCCTTGTTTCCTAAACCTTACATAAGCATCCTTCTTCCTCTTAACCAGATGTTTGACCTCTCTTGAGAACCAAGGCTCCCTCACTCGACCGCATCTTCCCTGCCTGCTAGGGCCAAACATATTGAGCACACGCAGTATGCATTCCTTAAACAATCTCCACATTTCAATAGTGCTCTTCCCTGACGGCATCTGTTCCCAATTTATGTTACCCAGTCCTTGCCTATCAGAATTGTAATTACCCTTCCCCAAATTATAAACCTTACCCTGCTGTACATACCTATCCTTTTCCATGGCTATTGTAGAAGTAACAGAGTTATCATCGCTACCGCCAAAATGCTTTCCTACTAACAGGTCTAACACTTGGCCCGGTTCATTGCCAAGCACCAAATCCAAAGTGGCCTGTCCTCATGTTGGTCTGTCTACATACTGCATCAGGAATCCTTCCTGAACCCACTGGACAAAATCCGCTCCATCTTAACTATTACAACTAAAATATTTCCAGTCAATATTTGGAAAGTTGAAGTCTCCCATGACTACAACCCTGTGACTTCTGCACCTTTCCAGTATCTACTACTCTGCCCTCTTCCATTCTGTTTTATTTTCAAACTAAACCTGTACTGCCCTTTCTATTTGATCCCTCTATGGTCTCGTGCAGGAAAGGTTGTGCCTCACTAATTTAAGTATTTTGAGAAGGTGAAGAAGACGATTCACAATGGAAAAGCAGTTAATGTTGTCTACATGGGCTTCAATAAAGCCTTTGACAATGTCCCTCAGGGTAGACATGTATGAAAGGTGAGGTCACAGGGAAGCAGGTGAGCTGGCAAGATGGATACAGAACTGGCTTAGTCATTAGGAGACAGAGGATAGTGGTGGAAGGATGCTTATTGGAATGGAGGGTTGTGACTAGTGGTGTTCCACAGGGATCAGTACTAGGACCTCCACTATTCGTGGTCTACATAAATGATTTGGAGGAAAACCTAGCTGATCTAATTAGTAAGTTTGCAGATGGATCAAAGATTGGTGAAGTTGCAGATAGTGTGGACAATCGTCAGAGGATACAACAGGATATAGATCAGTTGGAAGTATGGCCAGAAAAATGGCAGATGGAGTTTAATCCAGACAAACATGAGGTGATGCATTTTGGAAAGTCAATTATAGGTGGAAATTATACAGTGAATGGCAAACCCTTAGGAGCATTGATATGCCGAGGGATAGGTAAATTATGCTGCAGCTTAACAGAACTTTAGTTAGGCCACACTTGGAATATTGTGTACAGTTCTGGTCACCACACTACCAGAAGGATGTGGATGCTTTGGAGAGGGTACAGAAAATTTTGCCAGATGCTGCCTGGTGTGGGGGATTCTAGCTGTGAAGAAAGGTTGGATAGACAGGGTTTGTTTTCACTGGAATGCAGGAAGTTGAGCGCAACTTAAAAGAAGTTTATAAGATTATGAAAGGCATGGATAGAGTGGAAAGTATGAGGCTTTTTCCCAGGGTATAGGGGTCAAGTACTGGGGTACACAGGTTCAAGATGCGAGAGGGAAAGTTTAAAAGAGATATACAAAGTACGTTCTTCACACAAAGGGTGATGAATGCCTGGAACGTGTTGCCAGAGGTGGTGGTGGAAGCAGACACAATAGCAACATTGAAGAAACACCTGCACAAATACATGAATAGGAAGGGAATAGAGGATCTTGAAAGTGAAGATAGTTTTAGTATGGGAAGGCAAAATGAGTCGGCGCAGGCTTGGAGGGCTGAAGGGCCTGTTCTCATGCTGTATTGTTCTTTGTTCTCTCTCTACCATAGAATCATAGAATTTTACATTAGAAGGAGGCCATTTGGCCCATCATGTCTGCACTGGCTCCCAAACTACCGAGCTAGTCCCATTCTTCTCGATATCACTGTAATTTCATCACTTCCAAACATATAAACACATAGCTCTCTCTTAAAATATCCTACGGAATCCACTCCACCACTCTCCCAGGCAGCGCATTCCAAATCCTTACAACTCTCTGAGTAAAGAAGATTTGCTCATCTGATTCCCAACTCTTTTGCTGACAATCTTAAAATTGTTACTCCTAGTTACTGACGTATCAACCAGTGGAAACAGGATATGCTTCTTTATCCTGTTAAAATTGTTCATAATTTTGAACACCTCAATAAGTTCACCTCTTAATCTTCGCTGCTCGAAGGAAAATAGACCCAATTTCTCTAATTCTTTGTATATTAAATCCCTCATTCTTGGTTTTGTGCTAGTAAATCTCCAGGACTTCATTCCTTAAATAAGGTGCCCAACTGTTTCAACTCGCCTGGCCACCTTCAGAGACTTGAACCCCTATGTCCCTCTGCTCCTGTGTTCCCTCAAAAGTTATATCATTGAGTCTATATTGTATCTCAATGTTTCTTCTACCAACAGGTATTACCTCACATTTCTCCACGTTGCAATTAATCTGTCACGCGTCTTCTCATTTGATCAACTTGTCAATGTTCCTCTGAGTCACTCAGCATCATCCTCACAATTCATTGTGCTCCCCATCATAGTATTATCTGCAAATTTGAAGATTTTGCCCTCAACACCCACCTCCAGATTGTTTATATAAATCAGAAAAAGGATCCCAACAACAATTCCTGGGGAGCACCACTTTCAACTTGCATCCAGCCTGAGAAATGCCCATCTCTATCTACCTTCTGTTTCCTAGCTTTTAGCCAACTTCTAATCCATTCTGCCAAGGACCCATCGATCGAAAAACATTTCTAATTTGCTCATCAACCTGCCATGTGCTGTTTCTTTCCTGTACTGTTCTTTGTAAAAGGAATGCTAAATTTGTACATAACCAGGGTTTGGTCATATATGTAAGTACGATGCATAAGTCTGGCTTTTGTATTAATAAAAGGATACACCTGGAGGGTTTTCATAGACTGAGTAAGGAGAAATTGTTTCCTGTCACAGAAGACGTTGTAATAGAAGGGCATGTATTTAAGGCCACTGGTAAAACTAGAGGTGAGATGGTAAAAAGCCATTAAGTAGAGTGTTGTTACGAATGCACTGCTGAGAAGCAGAATCAATAAAACTTTCCAAAAAGAAATTGATTATGTAAGATCATTGAATCCCTCGTGCAGAAGCAGGCCATTCAGCCCATCAAGTCCACACAAACACTTCAAAGAGCATCCCACCTAGACTCACCACTCTACCCTATCCCTGTAACCCTGCATTTCCCATGGCTCATCCACCTAGCCTGTACATTCCTGGATACTATGGGTAATTTATCATGGCCAACCCACCTAATCTGCACATCTGTGGACTGTGAGAAGAAACCAGAACAACAGGAGGAACTTCACACAGACATAGGGAGAATATGCTAACAGGCAGTCGCCCAGGGCAGCAGTCAAGCCTGGGACGCTGGTGCTGTGAGGCAGCAGAGCTAACCACAAAACATTGTAGGTCAACAGAAAGCAGAGGGGAGTAGGACTAAAGGTTATCAAAGAACCAACACTGGTCAAATCTAGATTGTATCATTCTACAATATAGAAGGGTGCCAAAAATATTTATCAGTATGATATCAGAACTGATACAACATTAGAAAAGATTGGACAGACTAAGGTTCTTTCTATCAGAAATACATTTGGAGTGAGAAGAAACAGACTTTCACAATTATGAAAAAGTTTAACAGTGTAGTTGTGGAGGAAATGTTTCCAATAATAATAACAAACACAGAATGTTGGAAAAATTCAGCAGCTCTGGCAGCATCTATAGACACAAAAACAGTGTTAATGTTTTGAGTCTGGTACCAATTTTCTCCAGTATTTTGCTTTTATTCAGTTACAATAACAACTTAGTCACTAACAATTCCAATAGAAAGGTGGAAAAAACTCCTTTAACCAGAACACTGTTAGAATGTGGAATTTGCTACCATAAGGAGTAATTGAGTAGAATTGCATAGATGCAATTTATGGGAAATCTAGCTAAACATACCAAGAAGAAGAAAGATATGCCTTGGGAGAGATAGGTTTGGATGGAGAAAGACAAGAGGATTCGCATATGAAGCACAAACCCCACAAAGATCAGTTACACCAAAAGTTACTATGTGAAAGGAGGCACATTTACATGACTTTTTTTTTTCCTTAATGCAAGTTTAAAAATAGTAACACAGATTCATATGTAACTAATTTATTTTAGAGTACAATGCAGAAACTTATTCCAAAGAAAACAACTCATGTTAGATCATTTGTATAGTATTACTGGTGATACAGGTGAACATGCAGGTTATAAAGTTTAATTATGATTAAATAAAAGTGAACTCACTGATTTTTAATAACTAAAAATAAACTGTCAGTTGTTCTTTCTGTTGTCCGCTTTGGTTGACAACATTCGTCTAAAGTTACAGCCAATATCCAGCACTGCTGAAATTTCTGTTAATTCCCAAAGTTTGGCTTTCTGATTAAAGTTTTATTTAACAAAGGGAAACTTAAGAAATTTGCCTTGCACTGAATTGTGACAGATAGAAACAAACATTTCCTTTTGATCACATCTCTGTACAGTTGCTTATAGTAAATGTGATGTAGTTATGTTCCTGGACTAGCAATGTAGGAACTTTGAGTTCAAATCTCACAATTACAGTCTGAGAACTCAACAGTCTGGAAGTGAAGAAAGAGTTTGCCTTTCATGAGTTCAGAATGTCTGAAAGAACTCCAAAACTAATTATGTGTTTTTTGAAGTGCTGTAATTGCAGGGAACGCACAGCCAAATTGGGTATAGAAAACTCCCACAAACAGATAATCTGATTTTTAATAATGACCAGTTGGTGTCTTGGTCAACGTTTATCAGAGACAATTACCCTGCAAGCCACTTCTTCCAAAAGGCCATTCACCCAAGCAGACATATCAAAGCATAGTTTATCCTCCAACAGTGCACCATTCCTTCAGTCCTCCATAAGGACTATCCTGGTCTGGAGTAGGACTCGATTGCACAACCTTTTAACTCAGTGGTCAGAATAACACTAACTGTGCTATACCTTCATAACAAATTGGTATCAATAATTGAAAGCATGAAGCCATTGGATTGTCATTTATAAAAACCAGCTGGTTCACGATGGTCCTTTAGGGAAGAATCCTGTCATTTCTAAATATAGCCCAAATGACTTCAGAAATATGACTGAACTTCAATTCTCCTCTGAAGTGGTCAAATAAGACTTATGAAAACAGAAACTATGATTAATAGATAGTGGGCCCACCAACACCTTCAAGGCAACTAGGATGGACAATAAATGTTAGCCTCAGTGAAGGAGATGGCCTAGTGGTATTATCGCTGGACTATTATTCCAGAGACCCAGATAATGTTCTGGGGCCCAGGTTTGAATCCCACCACAGAAGACGGTGGAATTTGAATTTTTAAAAAAATCTGAAAGCCTAATGTAGACGATGATTCCATCATCGATTGTCAGGAAAGACCCATCTTGTTCACTAATGCCCTTTCGGGAAGGAAACTACCATCCTTATCTGGTCTGGCTTAAATGTGACTTCAGACATACAGCAATGTGGTTGACTTTTAACTACCCTCTGAGCAAAAACAGATGGGCAAAAAATGCTGGCCTAACCAGCAGCACTTTCATCCCATGTATGAATAAAATTTAAAAAAACACACACATATCCTGGATATAATCCCCACATCGACTGGGAAAGTTGAATTGTGCAGCTTTAAAATCCTAAAATGCAAATGAAAAATGTTAACCAGACATTGTCCCTCTCAAAGAAGCATAAAATAATATGGGAAAGGTCTGGCTGACAATGTGCAGAGACTGATTGAATAGAACTACCAAAGACCTGGCAGAGACAAAGAGTAGAATGGCCTTCCTAGGTGCTGCAGTATTTCTGAGTTCTACCTCCCAGTCAAATGAAACTCCCCCAAGTCCAACCCTTCTCCAAAATTTTACATGTTGCATATGTCTTTGTTACAGTATCCATGTGTATATGTGCTGTATGTGCATGAGTCCATATCCAATTTATGTGTGTTCATCTGTATAGACATGTGCATTTCAATGCATGTGTCTCTCCAACTGCATTCAGGTCAGTTAGTCTTTTTTTTGTATGCCACTGAATATTAAAGTACAGTTTGTGTTAACTATGCATTTCCTTTCTGTGTGCCATTGGTTTCAGATCTTTTCTTGATTATGAGAACTCTGATGCTTCACCAAATGAGTCTGCTGCACAAAGCCCTTTCCACACACCTGGCACTGAAACGGTTTCAAGCCACTATGCAAATACTGATGCTTTGCCAGTCCACCAGAGTTTCGAAACAATTTTTTGCACAAGGCACATTCAAAGGGCTTCTCAGTGGTGTGAGTGCGCAGGTGTTCAATCAAGTTGCTGGATCTGGAGAATCGCATTTTACACAGAGTACACTCAAACGGTTTCTCTCCAGTGTGAACTCGCAAATGCTGCATCATGTTACCAGATGTATAAAATCGCCTTTTACACACATGACATTCAAACGGTTTCTCTCCACCATGTGTCTGCTGATGCCTTGTTACTTCGAAGGACCGATAAAATCGCTTCTCACACAAACTGCACTGAAATGGCTTATCCCCTGTATGAATGCGCTGGTGTCGTGTCAGGTAAGTAACTTTGAAAAATCCCTTCTGACACACAGGACATTCAAATGGTCTCTCCCCAGTATGAACTCGGAAATGCACCTCCAAATGCGATGGGTAAGTAAAACCCTTTCCACACACTGAACACCGGTACCGGTTTTGCTTCTGGGAATCTGAAGGACCCTGACCCTGTGAAGGTGAGCCACATTCTCCCAGTGGGGAAACCTCGCATGTCTGCACATTCATCTCCATTTAACCAGGATGTTCAAAAAGAATGACCTGTTCGATAACATAAGAGCGAGTGAGAAGGCGCTAAGAGGACAAAAAAAATGATTAATAGTGATAATAGATTAATATTCACCCAGAACAATTACTGAAAAGAACTGATTAACATTGTGCTGCAAATTACATTTAAAATGAACTGCAGTCATAGACAGCATGAACCCAATTCTAGAAAAATACCATCAAAACCAGTGCAATGTCATATTTACATATGATTTTGACAGACAAAGGGATCTAGGCACTTCACAGGGACATTAAAAATAGAAGCAGGAATTCAGTTCATTGAGTCCACTCCATCATTGAACATGATCATGGCTGATCCTTTAGCTCAACACCATACTCCTGCTCTCTCCCCATATCCCTCAACACCTTTAATTTCAAGAAGTCTATCTAGTCTACCTTATTAAATATTCAGTGACTTGGCCTAAACACATCATATCACAAAACTGCCATCCCAGGAATCAGTCTGGTGGAACTTAGTTGCACTCCTATTAGGAAAGTATATCTTTTCATAGGAGACCAAAATTCTCACCAAAAGCATCTACAACTGCACTAAGACTTCCTTACTCTTTAATTAAAGCCTCATTAGCCTCACTGGGGGCATCGCTGACTGAACCAGCATTTACTGCCCATCCCTATTGCCCTTAAGATGGTGGTGAGGGGCAGTATACTTCACACAAGCAGTTGGGACAGACCACATCCTGAGTGAGACACAGCCCAAGTATGTGTGCGTTTAATCATCGAGTTAGAGAGATCTACAACTGCGATAGGGTTAGGGTTAACCCTATCGCATGCCTTTCAGCCCATCATATCTGCACAGTCAAAAGCAAACACCTAACTAATTCCAGCACTTTGCCCATAGCCTTGTACACCTTAGCATCACAAGTGCACACCTAAATACTTCTTAAATGTCATGACTTTCTGCCTCAGCCTCCCTTACAAGCAGAGAGTTCCAAATTCCCACCACCCTCGAGATGAAAAATATTTTCCTCATATCTCCTGTAAACCTCTGCCTCTTACCTTCAATCTATGTCCCCTCGTCATTGATATCTCTATCAAGAAGAAAAGATCCTTCCTGGCAACCCGATCTATGCACCACATAATTTTATGGGCTGGAGAGTTTTAGTTATGAAGAGAGATTGGATAGACCGCGGTTGTTTTCTTTGCAGCAGAAGAGACTGAGGGGTGTCATGATTGATATGTATAAAATTATGAGGGGCATATACATGCTAGACCGGAAGAAAATTGTCCCTTTGTGAAGGGATCAATGAGCAGAGCGCATATGTTTAAGATAGGGGGCAGAAGATATAGGGGAGATTTGAGGAAAACATTTTTCACCCAGATGATGGTGGAAATCTGGATCTCATGGGCTACAAGGGTGGTTGAGGCAGAAACCATCGTAATAATTTTTTAGAAGTATTGAAATGTACAATTGCAAAGGCAAGGCATACATGGCTATCGGCCACACACTGTAAAATGGGATTAGAATAATTAGATGATTGTTTTTGATCAGTGCAGACTCAAGGGCCTTTTTCTGTGCTGTAGGTGTCTACGATTCTATGCATTCTTGAACCATTGCAATCATTGGGAACACAGTATTAGGATTTTGATCTAGTAATATTGATGGAACAGCGATACCGTTCTAAGTCAGTGCTGTGATGGCTTTGAGGGAATATGATGTTCCTATGGATCTGCTACCTTTGTCCTTCAAGATAGTTTGGAAGGTACTATCTCAGGATCTTTGGTAAATTTCTGCAGTACATATTGTAGTTCATACATATTGCTTCTACTGAGTGTCAGTGATTAAGGTAGTGGATGTTTGTGGATGCACTACGAATCAAGCAAGCTGCTTTGTCTTGAATACGTCAAGCTTCAAGTGTTGTTGGAGCTGCACTCATCCGGGCAGTGAGTACTCCATCACACTCCTGCTTGTGGACAGGCTTTGGGATTGCAGAGCTGCAAATGGACTACAAGAAGGCACTACCACCTTCTCAAGGGCAACTAGAGATAAAATCCCTACTGTGTGGAAACAGGCCCTTCGGCCCAACAAGTCCACACCGAACCTCAGAGCATCCCACCCAGACCCAACCCCCAACAACCCACCTAACCCACACCTCCCTGAACACTACAGGCAATTTGGGCAAGATGAGGAATAAATGCTGGTTGACCTAACAATGCCCACACCCCATAAATTAATTTTTAAAAAAGGATTCCTAGCCTCTGACCTGCTTATATGGTAAGTCCAGTTCAACTTCAGTCAGTAGTGAGCCCCAGGATGTTGATAGTGACAGTAAAGCTATTGAATGTGAAGGGGCAAGAGGAAGACTGTCTGTTGTTGGATACAGCAAATTCCTTGCACTTGTGTGGCACAAACATCACTTGCTCCTTGTCAGCCTAAAACTAGATATTGTCCAGGTCTTGCTGTGTTTGGAAATGGTTTGCATCAGTACTGGAAGAGTTGCAAATGGTGCTGAACATCTGCAGTCATCAGCAAACATCCCCGTGTGCCTCGGATCCCATATTCTACAGTAAGTAGCCCTTAGGAACTCCTCTCTGGGGTAAATCTCCCTCAGATCATAGAATCCCTACAGTGTGGAAACAGGCCCTCAGCCCAACAAGTCCACACTGGTCCTCAGAGCATCCCACCCAGACCTTTCCCCCTATAACACACCTAATCTACACATCCAACTCAGATATCCAACTATGGGGTAAATGTCCCTTAAACACCCTACTGAGTTAAATGCTCCTCAAATATCCCACTCTGGGGTAAGTGCACCTCAAACACCCCCACTATGGGGCAAATATCCTTCAAATACCCCAGAGGTAAATGTCCCTCAGATACCCCACTATGGGGAAAACTCTTCTTCATATTCCTCACTCTGGGGAAAATCTCATTTCAAATACCCCAACTCTAGGGTAAATCACCCCCAGATACCCCACGCTGGGGTAACTAGTTCTAGATCTAGTCGGTTTCCTGAAGGCCTGGCTGAAACCTCGGGCTCCACTTATACAGAATTGGCTTCTCCATTTCTAAAAGGACCGCCAAAACAAAGTCTCGGCCTCCTCAGTGAGTGCAAAGCCGAACTCAGAGCCGCCGCCTGTCCGAGGCTATCAGGCCCATGCTTTTCAGCTCAAACGTCAAATACCGACCCAAGCTCACCTTCGCCGCCGCTGCCGCTGCCGCCGCCGCCTTTGTGCTCCTGCGGAAAGCCTCCACCCAGATAGAAGGGTTTCCGCGGCGCAGGGCGTTCTGGGAATATTACCCGTCATTGATTCGTTACACGGTGTGGAGCTGGATGAACCCTTCTGAAGAAGGGTCTCGACCCGAAACGTCAGCTTTCCTGCTCCTTTGATGCTGCTTGGCCTGCTGTGTTCATCCAGCTCCACACCGTGTTATCTCAGATTTTCCAGCATCGGCAGTTCCTACTATCATTGATTCGTTACATCCGTCCCACGACTGTGCAGGAACATTCCACCACTACACCGCATCCCAGAATTTCACACTCATACATCACCCCTTCAGTTCACCTTTACACTCCACCCCAACATTTACATCGTCATAAGCTTGTCAAAATTGCACCTGCACGCTGCATCCCATCAAGACACCCACCACTCCATCTTTTTAGTGACTTTCTAATCAATCTGTTTGGAGATGTTACTACACAATCTGGAGCAGTGGGACTTGAATATGGGCCTCCTGATTCAGAAATAAAGATACTGTCCCTGTGCCAAAATAACCTATTCTCTACTCCTTTCAGTTCTTTCAATCTGTCTGATTTACTTTGTCTGTTTCTCATTTCTGCCTCCCTCTCTCTCTCTTCTTGCTCTCTCTCTCTCTCTCCTAGTGTATGTATGTCTCTAAGCCTTTCCCCTTACCACTTCTTTCTCTCTGCATTATCTATCTCTCCAACCTTCTCTCTGCCTTCCTCTACCTCCCTTCTCCCCTCTCTCCTCGTGATCCTCTCTCTAAATCTTTCTCCTTTCTTTCCCTCCCTTCTCAATTCTCTCCATCAGTACTCCCTGTCCCTTCCTTTGCTTTTTTTTAAAAAGATAATTCATGGGATTTGTGTAAAGCTGGCTAGTGCGGTAATAATTTCCCATCCTAACTGTGATGATACTATGGCTTTAAGAGGTGTATTTTGTCCTGCTTTTTAAGCAGGAAGGTTAAGACAGAGGTGTTCAGCGGTCTGCTCAAAGCCAGTAATGTAAATAGCTTGTGAGGCCTTGTGTTTTTTTAAACTTGGAACAATAGAAGCAGCCTGCGTGGGTGGGGTCAAGCTTCCATAAAACCAGGACTTTTAGTTTGAGCTTTCTGCAGTTGCTGGAGTCTTGAAGCTGGATGTGGAATCTCTTATTCCTCTCTTTGTTACAGCTAAAAGCTGGGGTTCTCTTCCTGCTGCTAGAATTGCACATGAGACAGTCTGTTTTATTGAATTTGTCTTTGCTAAGGGTATGTTTATGGGATGTTACTATCTTGGAACAGTTGCTATTTAGTAGCTAAATAATCTATCATTCTATTAAGTTTTCCAATAGAGCTAAGTTTTTCCAATCCTTATTTCTTTTGTTTGTATTTTACCTATAATGTATGAATAAAGTGTGTTTTGCTTCGAGCCTGGAAGTTTATCTAATCAAATTGCATCTGGAACACAACGCTGGAACTTGCCTTAAAAACAAAAAAAAATCTAAGCTATCTCCTTAACATATTTTAAGGGGGTTTTGTCTGGTCCATAACATGATTGCCTTTCAGAAGTTGGTAGTGAGTTGCCTTCTTGAACTTTTGAAATTGATTGGGTTATGGGTATTGGGTAAGTACAATGCTTTAATGGAAGCGAATTCTCAGAATTTGACATAGCAACATAGCAATATAGTTCCAAATAAGGATGGTATGTAGCTTAGAGGGGAACCTGTAGGTTGAGGTATACATATGCATTGTTTTTTGTTTGTTTTTTGCTGCCCTTGCCCTTCTAGGTTGCAGAGAATATAGGTTTGAATGTTCTGTCAAAAGATCCTTGTTGAGATACTGCAGTACATTTTGTAGATGGTACACACTGTGCATCAGTGATGAAAGGAGTCAATGTTGATGGTGATGGATCTCTGCCAATGAAATGAGCTAATTTGACCTAATTCTTCAATTTTGGAGCTGCATCCATCCAGACGAATGAGAGTATTCCATTCCTCTCCTGGTGTGCTTGAATGATCAGGGACAGGCACTGGAGAAGGAGGAGGTGAGTTAATTGCTGCAAAATTCCTTGCCTCTGACCTGCCTTTGTAGCCACAGCATTTCATAACTAGTCCAGTTCCATCTTTGGACAATGATAATCTCCAGGATGATGATAGTGGAGGATTCATTGATGATAACGACATTAACATCAGGAGGTGATAGTTACATTGTCTCCTGTCAGACATAGTCATTTGCTGGTGCTGTTGTGATCCAAATGCTATTGCCACTTATCATCCCACGCCTGGGCTATTGTCCAGTCCTTGCTGCATATAGGCACAGATTTCTCCAGTGTCTGAGAAGTTGCGAATATCACTAAACGTTGTACAATCAATCATCAGGGAACATCCCCAGTACTGATCTCGTGATAGAAGGAAATTAATTGATGAAGCAGCTAAAGTTAGTTGGATCCAGGAAATTACCCTGAAAGATAGGGCTCTTGTGGTGCTGTAGTACTGTCCCTATTTCTGATCCTGAGGCCTTGGTTCAAGTCCCACCCGCTCTAGAGTTGTGCCATAGCGTATCTATGCAGTTTATTTAAAACATTTACCTTGAATGATATTGAACTGTTTGGGAACTTTCTAGATTAAACTAGAGATTTTCATGGAAGAAAGAATCACATGTGGTTTCTTGGACAATTAGGTCAACTATGAATTGTAGGCTATGACCACCTACTAATTATAAAAAGTCTAATTTCTTTGGAAAAGCAGCAAAATAAAGGTTTTAAGGCAATAAGAAATTGAGTTTTATTGATCTTAGTTACTAGAAAGCCTGGCTTTAGAAAAGATGTTAGGACTATGTGCTGATGGCTACCTGTCAAACCTTTCTAGTTTTGGCTTTTCTTTCAAAAAAAAACCTTTGGAATCAGAAGAAAGAATACCTTAATATTGTGACAATATAAACTTGGCAACTTTAATAACTTAAAAGGATTAAGTTAAAATTAAAAGATTAATATCAGTTTTAAAAGAATCAGCAATAATTCTGTCTGGAATAAACTGTTTATCAATCTGAAAGGGATAAGAAGAAGCTGTTATAAAAGGGTTAAAAGCAGTATGCAAGTTAACCATCTCTGGGGGGAGGAAATTTAAAAGTGCTATTTCCTGGGAGAGAGGAGATAACACTGCTTGATAATCTGCTGCCTTGTGACAGTTAGGCAAATAATACTGCCTGCAGAACAAATGTGTGGAAGTAAAGAGGTCAATTACAGGAAAAGCTGTATTTTAAATAGACAGCTAACCCCAAATGTAACGAGGAACATGGGAGCTACTCTTGACAAGAAGGCAAGATATAGACTTGAAATCTTCAAAAGTGTAATCAAAAAATCTATTGAATCATCAATAAAGCCACACTACAAACTTGAAAGAGAGAAAATTGTCTCAGAATCCAACAACAGAACAATTCAGTAGCAGAACTTTGAAGACCAACACTGCACAAGCACACTGTTAGAATCTTGGCTAGATTCCACCATTAATCGGGTAATAGCCAAGTTGAGTTGTGAGGCTTAAATTGCTTATTTGAGGTTTCTTATTTTGGTTGCACCATGCAATAAGTTTAAATCATTGTTTCAGTACTTCATTGTCTGTGAGATTTCATAATAAGTAGCCATATGAAAGGTAACTTGTGGTGATTTACCCAGCGCAATAGTTTTTGGATAAAAGGTTCAAGTCTCTGTCCCCTGTTTGGGATCCTGATAAATTTTCCATATTTCAGTATATTGATTACCTTGTGAAGCCCGAGAAGCTAAACTGTGACCACCCTCTAAAGATTTGTGTCTGCCCTGATATCCATTTAAGACAAAGCTTGCTTAAAAGATCTTCCATCTATCTATGGCTATTTAAAAAGGAGTTAGATAGGTTTTTGAAATATCAGAGAGTTGCAGGCAACGAGGAACTGCCACAAAAAGTGAGTTGAGAACTGGACAGGTTAGCCATGATTTTGTTAAATGTTATAGAAAGCTTGAGAGGTCAAATTATGTTCTTCAGTGAGCAATGTAATTTCATCAACATGAAGCCTGGAGGACTATAAGAATTCTTTTTTTTTTCAGATCATTGGCTAATATTCTGAATTAGGGCTTAATTTTGTTTTTACAAACGTGTTATCATAAATGGATTTTTGGTGCATTAAAAGAGACTGGTGAAAGTCTGTTTTATTCTGTATTGTGGTACACATGAGACATAATTAGACATTTGATGAATTAAATATAGAATTAGAATTAGATTGTATTGTCACGTGTACAGGGATACATCAGTACAGTGAAAAGTGTACAAAATCGCCATTTTTGACTTCATCTTAGGTACAAAGGTACCGAGGTAAAAAATTTCAGATATAAGCCAGAAAAATAAAGTTAAAAGTGCAGCATTACAGTCCTTCTAAAGCAGAGAAAGAGAGGGGAAAAAAAACCCAGTAGAGCAGACAAGTCTGCACTGGGCTTTACTTTGAGGCTGGAAGTCCATGCAACTCGTGCAGTTTTGGAGCTTAATTACAACAGCATTCTTTCCATCACAGTTTTAATATTCTCCATTACTAGATTTTCAGGTAAATTTCAGGAACACATCTGTCACCTTGTATGGAAGTCATTGTGTAAGAGTTTTGTGTATCTTTTATCATTTAGATAATTGTCAAATAAAATCTGTGCAAAGTATTCTCAAAGATATGGTTGTTAATTTTTCAAAAGTTGCTGATGACATGGTCACACTCATGGAATCATACCTTACAGACAATATCCCAGACACCACAATCACCATCCCTGGACATTTCCTGTCTAACCAGCAAGACAGACACAACTGTGATGGTGGCGCAATGGTATACATTTAAGAGAGAGTTACCCCAGGAGTCTTCAACCTTGACTCTGGATCCCATGAAGTCTCATGACTTCAGGTTAAACATGGGCAAGGAAATCTCCTGCTGATTACCATGTACCGTCCTCCTTCAGTTGATGAATCAGTACTCCTCCATGTTGAACAAGACTCGGAAGAAGCGCTGAGGATGGCAAGGGCACAAGATGCACTCTGAGTGGGAGATTTCAATGTCCACCACCAAGGGTGGCTCAACAGCAGCACAACTGATCAAGCTGGTCAAGTTCTAAAAGACATGGCTGCTAGATTGGATCTGCAGCAGGTGGCAAGGAAACTAACAACAGGGTAAACCATGATAACAAGGTGTGGAGCTGGATGAACACAGCAGGCCAAGCAGCATTATAGGAGCAGGAAAGCTTGACGTTTCGGGCCTAGACGCTTCATCAGAAATGAGGGAGGGGAAGAGGGTTCTGAAATAAATAGGGAGAGAGGGGGAGGCGGATAGAAGATGGATAGAGGAGAGGATAGGTGGAGAGGAGACAGACAAGTCAAAGAGGCAGGGATGGAGCCAGTAAAGGTGAGTGTAGTTGTGGGGCGGGGAGGGGGGGGGTGGTAGGGAGGAGATAGGTCAGTCCAGGGAGGACGGACAGGACAAGGGGGCGGGATGAGGTTAGCAGATAGGAGATGGGGGTGGGGCTTGAGGTGGGAGGAGGGAATAGGTGAGAGGAAGAACAGATTAGGAGGTGGGGACGAGCTGGGCTGGTTTTGGGATGCGGTTGGGGGAGGGGAGATTTTCAAGCTTGTGGCCTCCTCTACATCAGGGAAACCAAGCGGAGGCTTGGGGACCCCTTTGCAGAACACCTGCACTCAATTCGCAACAAACAACTGCACGTCCCAGTCGCAAACCATTTCAACTCCCCCTCCCATTCCTTAGACGACATGTCCATCCTGGGCCTCCTGCAATGCCACAATGATGCCACCCGAAGACTGCAGGAACAGCAAATCATATTCAGCCTGGGAACCCTGCAGCCCAATGGTATCAATGTGGATTTCACATGCTTCAAAATCTCCCCTCCCCCTACCACATCCCAAAACCAGCCCAGCTCGTCCCCGCCTCCCTAACCTGTTCTTCCTCTCACCTATCCCCTCCTCCCACCTCAAGACGCACCGCCATCTCCTATCTACTAACCTCATCCCGCCCCCATAACCTGTCCGTCCTCCCTGGACTGAACTATCTCCTCCCTACCCTCCCACCTACACTCACCTTTACTGGCTCCATCCCCACCTCTTTGACTTGTCTGCCTCTTCTCCACCTATCCTCTCCTCTATCCATCTTCTATCTGCCTTCCCCTCTCTCCCTACTTATTTCAGAACCCTCTTCCCCTCCCCCATTTCTGATGAAGGGTCTAGGCCCGAAACGTCAAGCTTTCCTGCTCCTATGATGCTGCTTGGCCTGCTGTGTTCATCCAGCCCCATACCTTGTTATCTCGGATTCTCCAGCATCTGCAGTACCTATTATCTCTGATACGATTAGAATAGTTAGATGGTTGTTTCTGGGCAATGCAGAAGCAATCAGCTGAAGAGCCTTTCTCAGTGCTGTAGATCTCCATGACTCCATGGTCAGGCACTTTTCCATCCTACCCAATTGCCACCTACCTGGCCTGCCAAATGCTAACTATCTATCTGCTACTTAGCATTTTTCCACACTACCCATTCTCCACAGCTGACACCCATGCACACGACCACATTGTCACAAACCATCCATTAGCACTCAACAACTCTACCAATGTACCCACCATTTCACTGTATCCTCCATGCTCACTTACCAATTACCTCACGGCACTCATTCACTAGGACACTGCTAAGTTAATTAATTGTTGCAAAGCCTTTGTGTTTTTTTTATTCAGTCTTGTGGACATTATTGACTGGACCAACACATTGCACACACCTAATAGCCCTTAAGAAGGTCATGTTGAGCTGCCTTTGTGAACTTCCTCAGACCATAAGGTGTAAGGATACCCACAATATTATGAGATAGGAAGTTCAAGGAATTTGACCCAGTTACACTAAAGGAAAAATAACATTTTTCCAAGTCAGTATGGTAAGTGAAAGAGAAGTTGCACTGGCTGGTGTTTCCATGTATTTGCTGCCCTATACTTTTAGTTTGTAGTGATCATGGATTTTGAAGGTCAGGCTGGCAGCACGGTGGCTCAGTGGTTAGCACTGCTGCCTCACAGTGCCAGGGACCCAGGTTTGATTCCACCCTCAGGCGACTGTGTGTGTGGAGTTTGCACATTCTCGCCATGTCTGCATGGGTTTCCTCTGGGTGCTCCAGTTTCCTCCCACAGTCCAAAGATGTGCAGGTTAGGTGGATTGGCAATGCTAAATTGCCCGTAGTGTTCAGGAATGTGCAGCTTAGGTGGGTTCTCAGGGGTTAGGTCTTGGTGGGATGCTCCAAGAGTCAGCGATGACATGTAGGGATTCTATGTAATTCTATGTAAAAGAGTTTCCAGATTACAGCAGCTAGTGTTGCTTTCGCTCTCCTCTGGCAGTCTTGCGTGCAGAAGAAGATCTCCAATAGAAGGTTTCTCTGCATTTCTGCAGAAGCTAGATCCAATGTCTTTCCCGGCAATGCTTACCTCTGTACAAATCTTGAGCAAATAGGTCTCCAATGGTGATTGTTGCCTTTGGAAGACCTGGATCATTACACTTAATGCACATATCCAGATTATTGGTATAGACTGGAAATAGTGTGGCCCAAGCATTGATCCTTGTGCTGCCCCACTAGTTACAGTATGCCAACCTCAGAATGTTTCTGTTTTCCCTGTGAATTGCTTCATACTTAACTATTTTAAATTTAATCTGTCTATTGTCTGCCCATTTGATCAACATATCTAAGCTCTTTTGAGTTCTACACTATCCTTCTCCTAGTTCATAATATTTCCAAACATCTAGGATGTCTACAAGTGAGACAGTCTTCATCTGAACCAGAATGGGACCAACATCCTTGTGGGAGGGTTTGCTGGTGCTGTTGGGAAAAGTTTAAACTAGTTCAGCAAGGTGAGGGGTCAAGGTGCATTAGTTCATTAACAACATAGCATACCATGTAAAGGAAGCAAGACAGAGACAGTTGAGACATGCGGTGTCTTAAGGGAGTAAGGCATGGATGGATGGCCACTACTTTATGCCAAGGAGTATTAGAGATAAGACAGATGATTTAGGATATGGACTGACAGGTGGAACTGCAATGTTATTGCCTTCACAGAGACATGGTTGAGAAAGGGACAAAACTGTCAAATTCACATATAGGATATAAGATCTTCAAACAATACAGGGGAAATACTAAATGAAGGTGGTGTAGCATTATTAATTAGGGAGTCAGTTACTGAAGTAATGAGGAACGATATTTAGAAATATTCAAATGAGACTTTGTGGATAGAACTTAGGAATGAAAAAGCGGACAGTCACGCTGTTAGGGACAGTGCAGAGCCAGACCCAATTCTGGATATGAAGCTGGGCAGGTGTTTAAGATGACAGTGAGAGAGCATTTTAGTGATAGTGACCACACACCATATGTTTTAAGTTTGTTATGGAGAAGGAGAAAGATGGTATGCAAAAAGGGGCGTTGTGGGTCAACTGATAGCAGGCGGACTGCAGCTGTTCAAGAAGGCAGCTCACCACCACCTCCTCAAGGGCAACTAGTGATGGGCAATAAGTGCTGGTCAGCCAGTGACACCCACATTCCACAAATGAATTAAAGGAAGATTGGGATAAAACAGATTTTGTTAAAACAAGGCAGGATCTGGCTGAAATAAACTGGTAACGTGACTTGAGTGTAAATCTGGAACAGAACAGTGAGAAGTATTTAAAATATACTGGGGGTGAGTATAAGTCAAACCCTTTCGGGTGAAATGTAGGAACAACAAGCCCAGAGAATCATGGATGTCTAGGATTATTCAGGACTAGTTTTAAATAAAAAGGAGTGACATATAACAGGTACAAAGGGAACAAAGCAATGGAGAAGTCTAAGAAGGGCAAGGCAGATCTCAAGAAAGCAATTGGGGGATTAAAGAGGAGGCTTGTGAAAATGCTGGCTGGCAAGTTAAGGAGAATCTCAAGATATGCTACATAAATCAAGGGAAAACAATAACCAAGGAAAGAGTAGGACCTATTTGGGACCGGGGGCAATGTGAGCATGAAGCCAGAGGACATCGGTAGAGTATTAAATGAGTACTTCATATCTGTGTTTACTAGAGAAAAGGAGGATGGGGTAAGCACAAAATTTGAGCTGGACTGAGGAGTGAAGAATTTTTGGCAGATTAAAAGTGGATAAATGCCCCAGGTACAAATGAGTTGTATCCCAGGCTTCTGTGGGACAAAGGGGAAGAAATTGCAGGGACCCTGAACCAAATTTTTAAATTGCTTCTGTCAACAGAGGAGATGCCAGAGGACAGGAGGATACCTAGTGTAGTTCCACTTTTCACAAGTAGT
This sequence comes from Ginglymostoma cirratum, assembly GCA_024137785.1. Lineage (NCBI taxonomy): Eukaryota > Metazoa > Chordata > Chondrichthyes > Orectolobiformes > Ginglymostomatidae > Ginglymostoma > Ginglymostoma cirratum. The sequence goes on along the minus strand of JAHRHZ010000182.1, from coordinate 1,430,956 downwards.
AGAGACAGACCATGGAAATATAGAGCAGCGGGTGTAACATCAGTGATAGCAAAACTATGGGAGAAAATCATGAAGGATAAGATTAACCTCCATTGAGAAAGGCAAGGTTTTCACAGATGTAGTCAGTATGGCTTTGTCAGAGGGATGTGATGTCTAACAAATCTGGTGGAGTTTTTCAAGGAGGTGACCGAGTGTTTGGATGAGGGTAGGGCAATTGATGTAGTTTTTATGGATTTCAGCAAGGCCTTTGGCAATGTCCCACATGGGAACCTGAAAAATGAAGGCAAAAGCTCAATGGCTCCAAGGAAAGTAGTCATGTCGGATCCAAAATTGACTCAGGTGACAAGAGATAGAGTGCAGTGATAGAAGGCTATTTGTGTGACTGGAGCCTAGTGTACAGTGGCATACCACGGGGATCAATACTGTGTCCCTCACTGTTTGTGATATTCATAAATAATTTAAATAAGAATGTGGGGAAGGGGTGATAAGTACATTTGTGGATGACACAATGATTGACCAGGTGGTTGACAGTAAGAAGGAAGGTGTTTGGTTATGGAAAGATTGGTCATATGGGCAGATCAGTGGAAGGTGGAATTTAACCCTGATAATTGTGAGGTAGTGAACTTTGAAAGAAAAGGAACAAGACAAAAGTGTATTCATTGAATGGTAAGGCACTCGGAAGCTCAAAGGAATAGAGGAATCTTAGAGTGCCTGTCAACATATCCCGGCATGTGGCAGGACCGTTTAATAGGGTTGTTAAAAACGTAAGCTTCTGGGATGTTATCCTTCTTCAGTCATGGCAAAGATTATAAGTGTATGGAAGGTCATGTTGAAGCTGTACAGAAGTTTGTTTCGGCCATAGCTGGAGTACTCTGTTAAGTTTTTGTCACCACTCAATAGGAAGGATGCAATTGCACTGGAGGAGGTATAAAGAAGGAGGTACAAAGCAAACCCCCAGCAATGTGGCTGACTCTTAAACTTCCCCCTGGGCAATTAGGGATGGGCAATAAATGCTAGCCCAGTCAGCAATGCCTTCAGCCCACGAATAAATAAAAACAGGCTTAATTTTAAAGTAGAAGCGGGAGGTTTGGAGGGGATTTGAGGAAGAATATTGTTACCAAGAGAGTGGTGGGTCTGGAATGCAGTGGCTAGGAGGATGGTTGAAGCAGGAAACCTCACAACGTTTAAAATATACACATTTAGCAGTGAATTGTGGCTTCACAGTTGGAGGCCCACTTACCTTACGGAGATAAGACTTTAAGATATGAACATTTCCCTTTCTTCTTGGCTCTGTTTCTTGTATTTCTGCTTTTGGTTTTTTTGTGTCTAAAATGATTGTTTTTGTTTTGTTTCTGCTGTGGCAGCCCATGACTGGGCTGCACAAAATGACCAATGACTGCCCATGGCAAAAACAATAAAAACATGGCTGACAGTGGTCTGAGGAAGTTTGGGAAAATATTTGCTTGACAAAACCTGCACAAGTTAGAACAACAGTAGCTCTGTACGTCCAAAATAACAGAACTGAGATAGAATATGCAGCTTCAGTTGTTTACGCATAAAACATAGATAAGAATATTTCACACTACATTTAATTAGTGAATCTCTAATTATTTAATCAATCTGTTACAATACCAATAGTAGGTTTTAGTTAAGATCCTTCAAATATCATGGATATACTTTGTGAAAGTAGTTATAGATTCAGCTATGTACAAAAAAAATGACTAAAAGCATCAGAGGAAAAGATTCAAATAAAATTATGAGAGTAAACCAGTCTCAGAAAGTAAAAGCAGCCACCATATCATTACAGGGAGAATTGGATCACAGGTACAGAAACAGCAGACATTGGAACGTGGGTTGAATGAACACATTGTAAGACACCCAAGGATAAAGATAGATGTCTAGTAAATATGGTAATAAAGAAACTGCTCACAACTCAATCGCTAAAGAATTCAAACATGAGGCGTAACCATATAAATTTATTGGAACTGATATTACAAATTTTATAATAATTAGTAAAATTTAATATGCTTTTGTATGTCCTGTGATGAGATTAATAATCTGTATAATGGAATTTTAAAAGGCCCTTAAGTGATAGGCAATTAGTTGGCAGTTAACACAGTGCAGCTGGCAAATGTCTTGGAAGAAATGTACTTAAATACAGTGTCCATTGTGAAAAGCCCCAAGAAGGGAAATAAAAGAATCGAGGAGCATCATGAGACGATGGAGGTCGAGAGATTGACCACAAGCCTGTTCATCTGTAGCCAAGCAGTCACATGATTAGCTTAGATAACAAGGTGTGGGGCTGGATGAACACAGCAGGCTAAGCAGCATCATAGTAGCAGGAAAGCTTGACGTTTCGGGCCTAGACCCTTCATCAGAAATGGGGGAGGGGAAGAGGGTTCTGAAATAAATAGGGAGAGAGGGGGAGGCGGATAGAAGATGGATAGAGGAGAGGATAG
>JAHRHZ010000182.1:1372656-1413497 GCA_024137785.1 Ginglymostoma cirratum | reverse complement strand
GAAGGCTGACGTTTCGGGCCTAGACCCTTCTTCAGAAATGGGGGAGGAGAACGGGGTTCTGAAATAAATAGGGAGGCTCCCCCTCTCTATTTATTTCAGAACCCCCTTCCCCTCCCCCATTTCTGAAGAAGGGTCTAGGTCCGAAACGTCAGCCTTCCTGCTCCTCTGATGCTGCTTAGCCTGCTGTGTTCATCCAGCTTTACACCTTGTTATCTCAGATTCTCCAGCATCTGCAGTTCCTACTACCTCTGAAACAATGTGTTAACCAATGAAGTAGGGCATCAAGCTGCTGATGCCATGGGAGCCACTAAATTCAGGGAATGTCATATTTTCAGTACATACGAGAGAGATATTGAATGACATTGTGACGGTGGTTAATACCAGATCATACGTGGTTAATTCATTTGACGTGCAGGGTATGATTGAGCATGTGCAATGTTGACCCAAGATGACAAAATTGATGTGTGAGGTACTGTCTGTTGTTGTACATGGCACAGGTCTGGCCCACTTCCCAAACCTGTACCTTTGCAGTCACCCAAGCCATCTTCCACTTCATTTGGAAGTTTACGATGGACTGCGTCCACAGGGACACCATGTACAAAACTCTAGATAAAGAGGGGAAGAACATGCTCATTCTGATGGCCACCTTTGTATGCGGTTTCATCAAGCTGTGTGTAGATTCTCAGTATGCAAGCACCAGGTGTCACTACGTACTGCATTTCTACTTGACCCCGGTGTTGCAAAGGATGGGACTGGACTCTTTGCCAGGGAATGGTCCAAGTAGTTGGACCATTCCATATCACCTGTGTTTTGTGGAGAAATTTGCAAAGAAAAACATGTTTGACCACAAGTTCATATATTGCAGGGAAGTTCAGAAGTTTCTGGAAATATGATCAATTCAAGTTTTCAAGAAGATTTACGACCTCAATATGATTGTGTCCAGCAATGTGGTCTAATTTTAAAAGAAACAGAATTAAACATGAAAATAAAGAAGAATATACAGTTTTCTTTATGATTTCTTTTGAACTGCCCCTAGTGCCACCACATCCTTCCTCAAGTAAGGAGACCAGAACTGGACACAATATATCAGGTGTATAATCCAGTCCTTGTTCAATAAAAGCCAGGACTCCATTTGCCTTTCTTATTATATGCTGCATCTGCACACCCACTTGCTGCAATTCATGTACAAAGACACCAGAATCTGCTTTCCATTTAAATATTAATTCAGCCTTTTATTTTTCAGGCTGAAATGGGAAGACTTGCACTTATCCACATTAAACTCTACTTGCCAGATTCTGGCCCATTCTTGTAGCCTATCAATATCCATCTGTAATCTTTTAGCCTCCTCATCACAGCCTACTTACCCACCTATTTTAGTATCAGCTGCAAATTTTGCTATGTTACATTCTGTCCCTCTTGCAGATTATTTATATAGATTGTAAATAGTTGAGGCCTGAGAACTGAAACCTGCGGCATCCCACTAGTTCAAGTTCACTATCCAGAGAAGGATTTATTTCTGTCAGTCAGCCAATCCTCTAACCAAACCAATAACTCTACCCTTGACCCCCTGGAATCTAACCTTCTGGATCAGTTTTTTATGCGGCATCATGTCAAATGCCTTCTAGAAGTCTAGATATACCACATCCACCCAATTCCCAGTGTCCCCCTTGCTGGTTACATCTTCACAGAACTCAAGCAAGTTTGTCAATCACCTCTTGTCCTTCATGAAACCATGCTGACACTGGTGAATTGAGCTTTGTTTTTCCAAGTGTTCAGTTATCTCATCTTTATAATTGATTCCAGCAACCTACCCACTACAGAGGTCGAACTAACTGACCTATAGTTTCCCACTTTGCCTATCTCCTTTTTTGAAGGCTTATATAAGCTTTCTTAACGACTGTTTCAACTTGCCTGTTCTCCTTCAGATAATAATGCATTTGAACTCCAAGGTTCCTCGTTTCTTTTACCAGAATGCATTACTTCACATGTCCCTGTCAGGCATCTGAGCATTGGACCACTTGTCAATGTCCTTCTGAAGTCACTCAGCATCATCCTCACAACTCACTATTCTTCCTAGCTACCATCTGCAAATCTAGAGACTTTGCCCTCAGCACCCATCTCCAAATTGTTTATATAAATCAGAAGAAGCAAGGGTTCCAACACTACTTTCAACTAGTCTCCAATTTGAGAAATGCCCATCAATACATGCTCCCGGTTTCCTGTCTTTTAGACAACTTCTAATCTGTGCTGTCAATCCCAAACATTTCTAATTTGCTAACCAACCTGCCACATGGGACGGCATCCAATGCTTTCTAAAAGTTCAAATATATGTCAACCACAGCACTGGCTTCATCCACTGCCTGTTCCACTGAATCAAATTTGTCAGACTGAAGCCAAATTCATTGATGACAAAATAGGTGGAAAGGCAAGGGATACACATAATTCATAGAGATGGTTAAGTGGGCAAAATGTTCACAAATGGAGTTTAATGTGGAAAAGTGTGAAGTTGCTCATTTTGGAAGGATGAACAAAAGATCAGTATTATTTAAATAGAGAAAAACTGCAGAAAGTTACAACACCCAAAGGGACTTGGGGGTACTTATGCATAAAATACAGAAGACTAGCACATTGGTGCAGGCAGGTAATCAGGATGGATAATGTAATGTCTGTCCTTATTTCATGGGGGGTTGGATGTAAGAACAGAGAAGCCTTACTGCAACTGTACAAGATGCTGGTGAGACCACATCTGGGGAACTGTGAGTGGGTCTGGTCCCTTATTTCAGGAAAAGTTTTATTTCATTGGAGGCAGCTTCGTGAATGTTCACTAGCATGGTCCTCTGTATGAAAAGATTATCTTATGAGCAAAGGCTAAACAGATTAGGACTCTACTCGTTGGAGTTTAGAATAATGAGTGAAATGATCTCATTGAAATGTATAAGTTTCTTAAGGGGCTTGACTGGATAAATGTTGAGAGGATGTGTCTGTCATGGTAGAATCTAGGACCAGCGGGCATACTCTCAGAGGCGGCAGAGTCCTTGTGGATATTTAAGTCTGAAATAGATAGATTCTTGATCAGGAGGGGAATTTAGGGTTACAGGAAAAAGGAAAGGAAATGGATTCGAGGAATTTTGGATCAGCCCTGATCGTATTGAATAGTGGAGCAGGCTTGAGAGGATGAATAGTCTACTCCTATTTCTTATGGTCATTTATAAATTATCTCATGTTCTACCTTCCTTAATTTCTTGAGAGGTTCTGTGGATGGAGGAGTGAAGCAATTCCCCTGTGCTTTGAATCCTTTGTTAATAAAACCTATCTTTAATTTCACCTTAAAGGACTTTGCTGTGGATTTATTTCCAAAATATGAAAGGCAGTGTTCCGAGAATACCATTTAGCTGACCTCAGTAAGGGATGGAAGTGAAAAGGAAACAATATCTCACTGTCTCAGTATAAGAAGGGAAACACCATTATCATTTAAATTCACCCCATTTTCCCCTTCATCATTGACACATTGCATCATCTGAAAATTTTGAAATTTTGCCCTTTACACCAAGGTCATGATCACAAATGTGCATCAAGAATAGCTGGCATTTTATCATTGATCCCAAGGGAGTCCACAATAAACCTTCTTCCAAATGAACAAACAATCACTCATCACTGCTTTGGTTCCACCCTGTTATGTTATCTTAACATAAAACAGCACAGCAAAGTATCAGGCCCTTCAGCCCAGCATGTCTATGCCAACCAAGGTGCCATTCTAAACTTATCCAATCCACCCATACATGGCCAGTATCCCTCTATTCCCTGCTTATTCATATTCCCTGCCTGTCTAAATGTCTCTTAAACGTTGCTATTGTATCTGCTTCTACCCACCTCCCCTGCCAGCATATTCCAGGTACGGGCCATGCATTTATCTTGCACATCTCCTTTAAACAGTCCCCCTCTCACCCTAAACTTATACCCCCTTGTATTTGACATTTCCAGTCTGAGGAAAAGAACTTAAATTATTAACCTTATCCATTACTCTCATAATACTTCCAACAGGTCAACCATCAGCTTCTGATACTCTAGTAAAAACAATCCAAGTTTATTCAACCTCTTCTTACAGCTAATGCACTCCAATCTAGAACATTTCCTGGTAAATCTCTTTTACACCCTCTCTAAAGCCTCCACATCTTTCCTACAGTGTGGTGGCCAGAATTGGACGTTATATTCCAAACGTGGTCTAACCAATGTTTTATACAACTGTAACATGACTGGCCAACTTTTATACTCAATGCACCAATCAATAAAGGCAAGCATGTTATACACCTTCTTTACCACCTTATCCACTTTTGTTGCCATTTGCAAGGAGCTATAGGCTTGAACCTTAAGACCCCACTGTATATCTACAACCCTAAGGTTCCTCCCATTTAATGTATACTTTCCTCTTCCATTTGACCTCCCAAACTGCATCGCCTCTCACCTGTCCGGACTAAACTCTTTCTGCAATTTCTCTGCCCAACTTTCCAAATAATCTATGTCCTGCTGTATCCTTTGACCACCTTCCTCACCGTGTACAACTCCACCAAACTTTTTGTTGTCTGCAAGCTTACTAATCAGGCCATCTATATTTTCACCAAATCATTTATATTTATTACAAACAACAGAGGTCCCAGCACTGATACTTGCAGAACATCCCTAGTCACAAACCTTCAGTCAGAAAAATACCCCTCTATAACTACCCTCTGTATTCAATGACCAAACCAATTTTGTATCCAACTTAACCAACTCACCGTGGATCCCATGTGACTTAATCTTCCGGACCAGTCTACTATGAAGGGCCTTATCAAATGCTTTAGTAATGCTCATGGAAACTACATTCGCTGTCCCACCCTCATCAAACAACTTTATCACTTCCTCAAAAATCTCAAACACATTTGTCAGACAAAACTTCCCTCGCACTAAGCCATGCTGATTAACCGTAATAAGTCCAGTCTTTTCCAAATGCAAGTAAATCCCATCCCTGAGAATCCTCTCTAAAATTTTATGACCGCAGATTTAAGACTTATTGGCCTAGAATTTCCTTGATTATCCCTGCTGCCCTTCTTAAATAAAGGAACAGCATTAGCTACTCTCCAGTATTCGGAGACCTCGCCTGTGGCTAAAGAAGATACAATAATCTCTGTCAATGCCCCAGCAATGTCTTTCATTGCCTTCCTTAGTATTCCAATCTATGTGATCCTACATTTGTTAATTAACCTTTTGTGCTGCACCTTGTCAAATGCATTCTGGAAATCCAGATATACTACATCTACAGAATCTGCTATAGATACACTTTCAGGGTGTGAAAATGTCTTTAAATTTTAAATATTATAGCCAGATGGTTTGGTTTATTCAATTTTATCTTCGTGTTTGTAATAGAGTTTGGTGTTATTGTTAAAGCAAAAATCTTCAACCTTGCGTGTGTGTTTCAGCAACAGGCTACTTCCTTAAAACCAAAACAAATATGACCTATCAAGCCAGGTTGAGGTCTGGCATCTGGCTTGTACCGTAATAACATCAAATGGAATAACACTCTTTATTCACGTTCTGAACGCCTCGTCTCAGCTGATGACAAATTATTCTGCATGCTTTGCCGTTTATCTGATTTTTGAGAATTTGTTTATTCCCAGAGAGTCGGTGCTTCTGCGCAGCTTTATCTCCATTTCATGGGGATTTACCCACCACTACGTGGCTGATCGCGGCCATCCCGATCGAAGGAGCAATTGTTTGTTGGTGTTTATTCCCTGTTTGTCGGCTGTCACTTCCAGATTAATTGGTTTCCATCTCTAATTTGTTCCTGTTTATCCTGGGGTTATTCCCTGAGGGTGGTATCGTTCGGAATTCGCGTCCGGAGCGAAGGCGAGCTTCCGGTGCCGTAGAATTACTTCCGGTGAAGTCAGTGACGTGTCGGGAAAACTGGGATCGAGGGAGCAGCTGCTTGTTACCTGCGAGTCAGTGACATGGCAATGGGGGGATCCGTGAGACAGGTAAAGCGATAACTTCCAATCCGTCGTCACCCCCCCCCCCCCCCCTCCGGGTGTGGGATCCAACATCCATGTTGTCTCTGCCCCGTAACCAAGTGTGGGATCCAGCGTTCTGATACCCCCATCCAGGTGGGGGATGCTAACCGGCTAGGACCTTCAGTCACTTATGCTTTCTGCTTGCCTTTCATTTCAACTAGATATGATTCTCTCTTTGACCACCTGTAACATGTTTTGTTGAAACATCCTACGCATTGCATGCCTTTTACCTGATCCTTCCTATTTCTGAATCCCCCTTCGTGTTATCCGAACAAGTTTAAAAACCGGTATTAGAAAGACCAGAAGGCCGTAGCAGACACAAACAGAAGTAGGCCGTCCTCGACTCTGCTTTCCTCTTTTTTTTCCCATAAGGAAACTAGGGAAGTGATTGCCTGGCCCCTCGCTGAGATACTTGTATCATCAATAGTCACAGGTGAGAGGCTGGAAGACTGGAGGTTGGCTAAAGCAGTGCCTATTAATTAAGATAGGTGGTAAGGAAATGCCAAGAAATCATAGACCCATGAGACTGCCATTGGTGGTGGGTAAGTTGTTGGAGGACATCCTGAGGGACAGGATTTACATGGGATTGGAAAGGCAAGGATTGATTAGAGATAGTCAGTGTGACTTTGTGCATAGGAAATTGTGTCTGACTAACTTGACTGAGTTTTGTGAAGAAGTATTGAAGAGGATTGATTAGGGCAGAATGGTGGACATGATCTGTATGGACTTCAGCAAGGTGTTTGACAAGTTTGCTCATGGTAGAATAGTTAGCAAGATTCGTTCACATGGAATACAGGGAGAACTCGCTGTTTGGATACAGAACTGGCTCAAAGGTAGATGACCAAAGGTGGTGGTGGAGGGTTGCTTTTCAGTCTGGAGGCCTGTGATCGGGGTGTGCCACAAGGATCGGTGCTGGGTCCACTGCTTTTTGTCATTTATATAAATGACTTGGATGTGAACGTAGGAGCTATGGTTAGTAAGTTTGCAGATGACGCCAAAATTGGAGGTGTAGTTGACAGTGAAGACAGTGAAGAAGGTTATCTCAGAATACAATGAGATCTTGATCAGATGGGCTGATGGGCTGAGGAGTGGCAGATGGAGTATAATTTGCATAAATGTGAGTCCTCTATTTTGAAAAGGCAAATCAGGACAGGACTAATACACTTAATGGTAAGGTCCTAGGTAGTGTTGCTGAACAAAGAGACCTTGGAGTGCAGGTCCATAGTTTTTTGAAAGTGGAGTTGCCGATAGATAGGATAGTGAAGGCAGTGTTTGGTATGCTTGCCTTTATTAGTCAGTGCATTCAGTATAGGAATTGGGAGGTCATGTTGCAGCTGTACAGGACATTGGTTAGGCCACTTTTGGAATACTGCATGCAGTTTTGTCTCCCCTGCTGTAGAAAGGATGTTGTGAAACTTGAAAGGGTTCAGAAAGGATTTACAAGGATGTTGCCAGGGTTGGAGGGTTTGAGCTTTAGGGAGAGGCTGAATAGGCTAGGGCTATTTTCCCTTGAGTCTCGGAGGCTGACGCATGACCTTTATAGAGGTTTATAACATGAGTGGCATGGCTAGGGTAAATAGACAAGGGGTAAGGGGAGTCCAAAACTAGAGGGTATAGATTTAAGGTGAGAGGGGAAAGATTTAAGTGGGATCTCTCGGACAACTTTTTCACGCAGAGGGTGGTGCATGTAAGGAATGAGCAGCCAGAGGAAGTTGAGGCTATTATAATTACAACATTTAAAAGACATCTGGATGGATATATGAATAGGAAGAGTTTGGAGGGATATGAGCTAGATGCTGACAAATGGGACTAGATTGATTTAGGATATCTACTTGGCATGGACGAGTTGGACTGAAGAGCCTGTTTCCGTTCTGTGCATCTCTGACTCTGTAATCCTTGATTATCTAATTAAAAATCAGTTTCAGCCGGTTCACAGACTTTGCTGGCATCCATTTCCAGTGACCATGAAGGTTTCTGGTATCTCCAATCCACTGAAATTCAGATCTCTTTAGGCAGGAATCAGTGCTGGGACTGCATGTGATCATGATGTTTAATTAATATATATATTATGGAAGAAGTGAATGTGCTGTAGCCAAATTTGCAGATAACTCAAAAACAAAAGTGGAAGGGTATGTTGCAAGAGGGGTAAAATCAGTTTAGAGAAATGTTGAGATGTTAAAAAAAGTGGTCAGAAAGTTGGCAAAAGGAGAACAAAAGAACAAAGTAGTATTTCAGTGGAGAAAAATGCAGATAGCAATACGAAGGGTTCGGGTAGTTGTGACCAAACACCTAAAACTAGCGCACAGGTGCAGCAGGTAATCAAGAATGCTAGTTCGAATTGGAGGGTTTGGAGATTTTAAGAGTTGGGAAGTCTTACCGTAAGTTTGCAAGATGGGAATAGTTTTTGTTGTTTTGATCCCTTTATTTAAGAAAAGATATTATGTCATTGGAGGCAGTTCAAAGAAGGTTCACTCGGATGATGCCTATTATGGAGGAATTTGATCTCGTTGAAACTTTCTTAAAGAGCTTGACAGGGTGAATGCTGAGATGTTTCCCTTCATGGGTGAGTCTAGAACCAGAGGACTCAGTGTAAACTCAGTGTAAAGGAGTGCCGATTTTAAAGATTGAGACGAGGATAAACTTTCTCTCTGAGGACTGAGAATCTTTGGAACTCCTTGCCACAGAGTTCTTAAGGCTGAGACAGATAAGATTATTGATTTAAAGGCTTACGGAGAAAGGCAGGGAAGTAGACATGAGTGTTAGCTTAGCCATGATCCTATTGAGTGGTGGAGTAGGCTCGAAAGCTGAACGACCTACTCTTCTTGAGTTCTTGGTTTATAGGCAGTATCCATTTTACAATTTCCCTTGCTTATCTATCATAGTATCTCATACAAATTTAACATATATTCATATCTGACTATATGGTTTTCGTCATCTTTGAGGGATGTTTATTTCAATTGGCTGTGTAAGTGGAGTAAGGAATGTCTTGTTTTTTTTTTAAGTAGAACCTTAATAATTAGATTCAGAACCAGTCTGAGCACAACACTGCATTTCCTAACAGTGTTGACCACCATGGTCCAAATGATCATCTTCTATGATGGAAAGCTGCCACTTGGTTTCATAGACTCTTTGGCTTTTGACCTTGCTTCACTGCAACTTTCCAGTACTTTAAATCACTGTGGGCAGCCTTCTGGTTCAAACTCTGTGTGGGAACATGTACATATAGTTTAGAGGACCTGTCCTACAAATTTTAACTGCTGCCTGCAAGTGTGTTTCCTACAAAAATGTGGAGAAGCTTCATTGTCTTAACTTTTAAATTATGCATGCTAAGAACATTAATAATTGAGCAAAAACTGCAAACTAGCTGATGTAAGTTTTGACATGTCACTGTATATTTGAGTTATGGATTTAACAGCTGGGAGATGTGTACTGCAACAATTTCATAATGTGTAGCCGCCTGCCCCACCCTGCACTCAACTCCAGTCTGACCTCTGCTAATTTACCCTGACCTGATGTTTACTTCCGGCCAGTGCTTTAGATTTTGGTTGCTATTCTTCCTGCTTGATATTGTCAAAAAGACAAATGGCTTCAACCCCTTGTGTTTCACTTTTGGGAAGTGAGGAGGGGAGTTACTTGTTGCAGTATTCCGAGCCTGTGACCTGCTGTTTGTAACTATAATATTTATAGAACATAGAACAATACAGCGCAGAACAGGCCCTTCGGCCCTCGATGTTGCGCCGACCTGTGAACTAGGCCCATCCCCCTACACTATCCCATCATCATCCATATGCTTATCCAAGGACTGTTTAAATGCCCGTAATGTGGCTGAGTTAACTACATTGGCAGGCAGGCCATTCCACGCCCTTACCACTCTCTGAGTAAAGAACCTGCCTCTGACATCTGTCTTAAATCTATCACCCCTCAATTTGCAGCTATGCCCCCTCGTACTAGCGGACGTCATCATCCTAGGAAAAAGACTCTCACTGTCCACCCTATTTAATCCTCTGATCATTTTGTATGTCCCTATTAAATCCCCTCTTAGCCTTCTTCTCTCCAATGAGAACAGACCCAAGTCCCTCAGCCTTTCCTCATAAGACCTTCGCTCCAGACCAGGCAACATCCTGGTAAATCTCCTCTGCACCTTTTCCAATGCTTCCACCCCCTTCCTGTAATGGGGCGACCAGAACTGTACGCAATATTCCAAGCGAGGCCGCACTAGCGTTTTGTACAGTTGCAGCATGACATCACGGCTCTGGAACGCAATCCCTCTACCAATGAAACCTAACACACCGTATGCCTTCTTAACGGCACTATCAACCTGGGTGGGAACTTTCAGGGATCTATGTACCTGGACACCAAGATCCCTCTGCACATCCACACTACCAAGAATCTTTCCATTGACCCAGTAATCTGCCTTCCTATTATTCTTCCCAAAGTGCATCACCTCACATTTATCTGCATTGAACTCCATTTGCCACCTTTCAGCCCAATTCTGCAGTTTATCCCAGTCTCCCTGTAACCTGCAACATTCTTCCACACTGTCCACCACTCCACCGACTTTAGTGTCATCTGCAAACTTACTAACCCATCCACCTATGTCTGCGTCCAAGTCATTATAAAAATGACAAACAGCAGTGGTCCCAAAACAGATCCTTGTGGCACACCACTAGTAACTGGACTCCAGGCTGAATATTTTCCATCAACCACTACTCTTTGCCTTCTTTCAGAAAGCCAGTTCCTAATCCAAACTGCTAAATCTCCCTCAATCCCATGCCTCTGCATTTTCTCCAACAGCCTACCATGTGGAACCTTATCAAAGGCTTTACTGAAGTCCATGTGCACCACGTCAACTGCCCTACCCTCATCCACGTGCTTGGTCACCTTCTCAAAAAACTCAATGAGGTTTGTGAGACACGACCTGCCCTTGACGAATCCATGTTGACTATCTCCAATCAAATTGTTGCTGGCTGGATGGTTATAAATCCTATCTCTTATAATCCTTTCCAAAACTTTTCCTACAATAAATGTAAGGCTCGCTGGTCTATAATTACCTGGGTCATCTCTACTGCCGTTCTTGAACGGCACAACATTTGCAATCCTCCAGTCCTCTTTATATGGTCAGTCCAATTCAGTTTCTGGTCAGTGATAATGCTGAAGATGTGATGGTGTGAAATTCAGTGATAGTAATACCACTGAATGTGAAGGGGTGGTGGTTAGTTTGTTTCTTATTGGAGATGGTTATTGCCTGGTATTTGTGTGTTGTGAATGTTACTTGCCACTTTTCAGTTCAAGTGTAGATATTGTTCAGGTCTTGTTGTATTTGAACATGGACTGCTTCAGTATCTGAGGAATCACAAATTATGCTGAACATTGTGTAATCATTGGCGAATATCCCCACTTCTGACCTTATGATGGAGGGAAGATCCTTGACAAAACAGCTAAAGATGGTTGTCCTGGTGCTGTGATGATTGACCTCCAATAACCACAATCATTCTACTGTGTATAACGTATGAATCTAACCAGTCAAGAGCTTCTGATTCCTGTTGATTCTAGTTTTTCTTGTGATCCTTGATGCCAAACTTGGTCAAATGTGATCTTTTCAAGGTTGTCACTGTCACTGTGGTTGGTTGGTTGGCTCGCTGAGCTCGTTTGTTGTTCCGCAGGTGTTTCATTACCCCGCTGGCTAACATCATCAGTGCAGCCTCTGATGAAGCGCTGTTGTGTTTTCCTGCCTGTTATTTAAGCTCTGGTGTCCGTTGAGCTGGATTACCTCCCTTCTGGTTTTCCTTCACAATGGAATCGAGGTCTATGTGTTTGTTGATGGCTTTCTTCGTGGAATACCAGGTTTCTAGGAATTCCCGTGCTTGTCTCTGCTTTGCTTGTCCCAGGATCTTGGTGTTGTCCCAGTCGAATTGGTGATTCTCCTTTTCCATGTTGCTAGAGGTGAGTGAGTATTGGTCGTGTCTTTTTGTATCCAATTGATGTTCATGTCCCCTTGTTGTTAATTTCCTTCCTGTTTGTCTGATGTAGTGTTTGTCACAGTCGCTGCAGGGAATCTTGTATATGATATTGGTCCTGTCCATAGTGGGTCTTTGGTTCAGGTGAGCAGTTGTAGGGTTTATGTGGGTTTGTGTGCTACTGTGATGCCCAGTGGTCGTAGGAGTCTTGTGGTCAGTTCGGATGTGTTCCTAATGTAAGGTAGCGTGGTGTGTGTCAGGGTGTGTAGTGCCTTCCTGGTGTTGTTCGTGTAATAGGCATCTTCTGACCCAGTTTTTCGGGTATCCATTGTCTTTGGATACCTGGAAGAGGTGCTCCTCTTCTTGGCGTAGCTCTGTGTTGCTTCAGCATGTTGTCTGTGGAGATGGTGTCATTGGGGTGTTGTTCTTGTTCCAGTAGTGTTGTCATTGTTTCTCTTGCTAGTAGTATGCCTGTTGATTATGAATAGGGTGGTAACATCAAATGATAACATGGTCTCGTCGTCATCTATTCTTATGTCCTTGATGGAATTGAGGAACTCCTGGACTGAGTGGATTGAGTGGGCTGACTTGCTGACGAGGTGCTTTAGTCTCCTTTGTAGTTCCTTGACTAATCTATGTGATGGCGTGCCTGGCAGGGAGACTATGGGTCTGAGGCGTACTTCCGGTTTGTGTGCCTTAGGGAGGCCATAGAATCGAGGGGTGTTAGTTCGTTCAGGTTTCATTCTTAAGAAGTCTGTTTTGTTGATCTGTTCGGTCTGTTTGAGTCTCCTTAGTGTGTTGAGAATCTTGTTGCCCAGTTGTGGTGTCAGATCTGTCTGCACTTGCTGGTATGTGTTCTCGTCGGCTAGTAGTGCATGTGCCTGGGCGAGGTAGTCCCGTTTATTTAGTATTACTGTCATGCGCCCTTTGTCTGCTGGTAGTATTGTGATGTTCTTGTCCTTTTTCAGTCCTTCTAGAGCTTTCCTTTCAGCTGTGTTAAGCGTGTGGCGTTCACTTTTTTCTGATCAGTGTTGGGACCACTGTCTGCCTTGTGGCTTGTTTGTTTCTTCATTGATGCTGTTCATCCTCAGTGTGGTTTCCAGTGTGTCTAGGAATTCTGTTTTGTTGGCGTCTCTGTAGTTATGGTTAAGTCTACTAAACAACATCCACAACCCGAGCTACAAATCTACTCCAAAACCTTAGATGTCACTCTCACTCTCATTGTCATCTCAGCAGCTTGCTCAGCCTTTTTCAAGGGCTGTCAAGAGTCAAGTACATTGCTGTGGATCTGGAGTCACATGTAGCCCACTGTGGGTATGAACAGCAGATCTTGTTCCCTGAAGGACATTTGTGAGCCATTTTTTTAAAACAACAATTGGTCAGTGTGAAGGAGACTTCAGCGGAGTGAGACATAGGCCATGTGAGTGAACCAGAAATTATGTTCGGGTGGGAATTCAGCGCAAAGGGGAAAGATGTATTTTATCAAAGGTTTCCTGCAAGGAGTGGGAGAGGATGAAAGGTGTAGACTGAAATGCTGATTTGCAGTGTAACCAGTGACAGAAGCATCATGAATCACAGTATAATGCTTGTGCAAGGAAAGAAACTGATTAGGGAGGAAGATTGGTGAATATTTATAGTCTTTAAAGTAAAAGTAAGATCTTCAGGCTTAAAATGTTTTTCTCTTTTTTTCCTAAAAGTACCTGAGTAAATATTAGTTCGGTACTGATGATTTTATTTCACAAATGTCATTACAGTAAAGTGAGAAGACAAGAAATCTAGACTTGTTTGTTTAAAGATATATCAATATGATCGTGATGGTAAGACAGGTGATCTGTTGCTGCTGCAGCACGTGGAAACTGCTGGAGACAAAGATGATTCAGAGTGAACACATTTTTAGTAAGAAAAACAGAAATTGCCGGAAAAGCTCAGCATCTTTGGAGAGAAATCAGAGTTAATGTTTTGGGTCTGGAGACCCTTCTTCGGAAATAGTAAGTGTCTCCAGCTCAAGGAACTTTGGATTTGAATTGAGGAGCTGGAGTTCAAGCTATAGAAATTACATCAGGGAATAGGAGCGTTATCTGGAAACTTTACTCCATAGGGTGGTCACACCCCTCGGACTAGGTAATTCAAAATTGAACTATGATCAGGGGAAGGTGAGGATGTGACAGCAGGTGAGGAAAGTATGGGGACTAAGGGTATTGCATTTGTGGAGTCTCAGCTTCTGCAATTGTTTAATAGATGTGAAGTTCCTGCAAGAATGAGACAACGGTATGGACTACAGGGAGGTGAGGCAAACTGAGCGCAACACCTTGGTACAGAGGAACAAAAACAGAAGTTGCTGGAAAAGCTCAGTAGTCTGGCAGCATCTGTGAAAAAAAAAGAATCAGGGTTAACGTTTCAAATTTGGTGAACAGTTCTGAGGAAGGGTCACCGGACTTAAAACGTTAACTCTGAGCTTTGCCAGCAACTTCTGTTTTTGTTCCTGTTTTACAGCATTCGCAATTCTTTACGTTTTTTACCTTGCTAAGGAGAGCCATTGAAGTGGTTGGAGGAAATAGAAATGTAGTAATCGTTGGGCAAAATATAGAAGGCTCGATACTGTTGTTTGCAACCATGAATGGCAGTCTTGAAGGTTTGTTGTCTGCTTCTGTTGGGAGGGTAAGTTCCAATATTGGTATCAGTGACAATGAGTGGACCAGAAACGAGGTTCAGCTGAAAGTTCCTAATTGTTCAATTTCTAAATTTAGAAGCATCAAAGTAATAACCTCTGGATTACAACTTGAACCACAGGCAAACTGGCAAAGGGTAAATAAAGTCAAGGAGTTGCATGTATGGCTCAGAGCTTGGTATGAGTGGAATAGCATCACTACTGGAGTACCAGTATTAGTGGAGCGGGGCGGACTTCACTTGAAGCACGTTGGGACCAGTGTCCCGGTGAATCAAATAACTAAGGCTGCAGAGAGAGTTATAAACTAATGAGATTTGAATGATTTATTGTCACTTGCATTTTGCAGTGAATAATATGGTAAAATAGTGAAAAGCTTCAACTGTTTCTGCCATTTTGAATAGTTTAAGAATAAAAAGAGTAAAAAGATGCAACTGAAAGGGAGCCTATCTTCGTTCTGCCACCTTCACCATGAGGGCTGAGTTTTGTCACCAGTGACACAATACCTGTGCCGTCACCCCTTCTGTACTGCCCCGCTGTGCTCTGCACTTGTCGCCACTCTTTAGGTGCTGTCTCTTTGCCGCTGGGCCCACCTGGTTGAGTCCTATGCTGAGCCCAAACTCCTGCTGCAACCAGGAGGCCCCGGCATCGCTGCTGCCTCTGCCACCTTGCTGATAACCAGGAGTCTCCCTTGTGGGCTTACCATGCTAGCGCCATTGCAGCCGCCACCTTTTCAACGCCAGGAGCTCCTGTTCTAGCACTACTGTAACCAGGAGTCGCTGGCTGTGCTGCCAGGTCAGGCTGTCATCGCACCAAGCATCACACCCCAGCCACCGTGCTCTTAGATGCTGAGAATTAGAGGGGAAGAGAATTTGGGAGAGGGTGATGTAAGCTTACAAAGCGAAAAGGGTATTGCACCATTACCGAGTAGCTGTTTGAATAATGATACCCAGAGTGCCATGGGAAGGGACAGACCCTACAAACATAGAATAACAGAAGTATGTAGTGTCAAAGGGGTAAAATGGTAATAAGGCAAAATTAATGACTCTTTACTTGAGTGTTTGTAGTATTTGGAGTAAAATAAATGAATTCACAGCACAAATACGGGTTAATGGATTTGATCTTATAGCCAAGGAATTGGTTGCAAGGAGATCAAAGCTGGAAATTCAGGGGCATGTGATTTTTTTTTTTCAAAAGGACAGGTAGGGAAGAAGGGTGGTGAGGTGGTTTTGTTTGTAAGGGATGGAATAAGTACAACAGCAAGAACTGATCTTGGATAGGAAAATGTAAAATCCATTTAGCTAGATATAGGTGAGAAATAACAAGGGGAAGAAGGCACTGGTAGGACTCGTCTATAGGCTCCCTAATTGTAACTGTGTAGTGGGACAAAGGATAAACCAAAAGATGATGAAGGCATGTAATAAAGGCAGTTAGTGACTTTAAACTTCGTGTAGATTGGGAACATCAAATTGGCAGAGGTAGCCACAAGGAGGAATTCATAGTGTATTCAGGACAGTTTCCTAGAAAAATGATTTGACGACAAAGCCTTTTTCTCTTTCTCCTGACTGCACAAAGCTACGTGCGGAAGTAGTTGAGTCCCTGTGCAAAATCACAAGAAGCAAGCACAAGAATTCAGAGATAATAGATGGAGGCAAACGCAGTATTGACCATTATTTTAAACGCAGTGGAGTTTCATAGTAGCAGCATTGAGGTTTGTAGCATAGAAGACCATTCAACCTTTCAAGTCTGTGCTGGTCAAAAACAGAAGCTTAACTATTGTAAAAGAAAGAATTGCAGGTGCTGGAAATCTGAAACAAAAGCAGAAAATGCTGCAGAAGCTTAGCAGATATAAGTATTAATACAGTTTGGAGCTGGAGGAACTCGGCAGGTCAGGCAGCATCAGAGGAGCAGAAAAGTCGATATTTCAGTTCAGGACCCTCCATTAGAACACATAACTGTTCTAACCGTTCTAATCCATTTTCCAGCACTTGGCCCATGGCCTGAATGTGCACTTTTGATGCCAATGCATGGGGTCATAGAGGTCTGCACTATAGAAAAAGGCCTTTGGCCAATCAGCATGCGCCAGTTGAAAACAATCCCCTAACTATTCCAATTCCACATTCCAGCACTTGGCCCAAAGCCTTGCATGCAAGTGCGCAACTAAATGTTACGAGGTTTTTGCTTCCTGCTGTAATTCAACATTTCCAACACATTCTGGGTGAAAATGTTTTCCTCACATTCCTTCAAACCTCCTGCCCTTTCCTTAAGTCCCTTGCTCATTATTACCTCCAAGGGGAAATGTTTCTTCCTGTCTGAGGGGGAGATCTAATTGAGGTATACAAAATTATGAGCGGCATAGCCAGGGTAGATCACGGGAATCTTTTCTCCATGGCAGACATGTCTAAGATCAGACAACATAAGTATAAGGTGAGGTATAAGTGGTTTAACAGGGATCTGATGACCAACTGTTTCCAACCTAGAAAGTGGTAGAAATGTTGAACAGGAAGCGTGAGGTAGTGGTGGAGGCAGGTACTATCGCAACATTTAAAAAGCATCTGGGTGAGTGTTTAAAATGTCAGGACACTGTAGGCTATGGACCAAGAGCAGGTAATGGAATTAGTGTAGTTTAGGGTTAGTTGGTTGGCATAGATAAGTTTGCCTGAAGGGCCTGTTTCTTTGCTGTATGACTCTGACTCCATGAGATTCAATGGACTGAATGGCTTACTTCCGCTCCTACATCTTATGGTCAGTATTAGACTAGCTTTCAGTTCCAGATTTTTTATTGAATTCACGTTTTACCATCTGTCATGGTGGTATTCGATCCTGTGTTCTGGATCGCTGGTCCATTAATGTCACCATTACACCACTAGCCCCCCTTATTGTGCAGGGAAAGAATGCAGAAAAAATAAATAAACAAAGAAAGACTTAAACAATTAAACGTGTGGCCTTGGATAGTGTTATAGAGCAGAGAAACCCAGGGTATTAGGACATAATTCTTTGAAGTTTGCGGCACATCGAGACAGAGTGGTTCAGATATTTGGCATTCTTGCCTTCGTTGCTCAGACCTATGAGTATAGCAGTTGGGATGCTATGTTGAGGTTGCCCAGGACACTGGTGAGGTCCCTTTTGGAGTACTGTACAGTTCTGTTATAGGAAGGATGTTATTAAGCAGGAGAGGGTTCAGAAAAGAATTACTGGAATGTTACTGGGAATGGAGTGTATGAGTTAGGAGGAGAGGCTGGGACTTTTTTCACTGGAGTGTAGAAGGTTTGAGGTTTATAAAATAGAGGTTTATAAAACCATGATGGGGTCTAGATAAGGTGAATGGCAGGTGTCTTTTCCCTACAGTGGAGGATTTCAAGACTAGGGGACATATTTTTAAGGTGATTGGAGAAAGGTTTTAAAAAGACTTGCGGGGCTACATTTTTACACAGAGCACAGTTCATTGTGGAAGGAACTTGCCGAGGAAGTGGAGGATGCGGATACAGTTACAATGTTTTAAAAAACATTTGGATAAGTACATGAATAAGGAATGTTTGGAGGGATATGGGCCCAGTGCCGGCAGGACTAGTTTGGTTTGGGACTACAGTCGGCATAGACTGTTTGAACCAAAGGGTTTGTTTCCGTGCTGTATGACTCTATGACTCTAAAACAGGTTATTTTGCGATCTTCAGACTATCTTAACATTCATTGTATGGCTCTTTTATAGTGAGTGATTCAATTCCTGTTAAAGAAATGTAATAGGACGAAAACTTCAGACCTGTATTAATTGATAACATTTCCAAACCAAGGGTAAGGACAAAGGTGGAGTAAAGAGAATGCCTACCTGCGGCACGGTGGCTCAGTGCTTAGCACTGCTGCCTCACAGTGCCAGGAGCCCAGGTTCGATTCCACCCTGGGGCGACTGTCTGTGTGGAGTTTGCACGTTCTCCCCATGTCTGCGTGGGTTTCCTGCAGGTGCTCCAATTTCCTCCCACAGTCCAAAGATGTGCAGGCTAGGTGGATTGGCCACACTAAATTGCCCCTTGTGTTCAGGGATGTGTGGATTAGGTGGGTCACAGGGGGATGGGTCTGGGTGGGATGTCTAATGGTCGGTGTGGACTTGTTGGGCCGAAGGGCCTGTTCCCACACTGTAGGGATTCTATGAAATCAGTCAACAGACTTATCTCAGTCTGAAATGGCTGATCAATTGGGATGGTAATTCTGTTCAAGATTCTCCAGCCAAGGGAAACAGTCAACTTTAAACTTATATATTTCAACTACATCACCATGTTCTTGTAAGTTAAGATTGTATTGGGTAATTCTAACCTCGAATGTTAATTGTTTTACCCCAAGACTTAATCTGGTCACTCCCTGTCTCCCTCCTTGGATTCTTTACCATACTTCAAGGTGTTGTCTCGCTGAGTCTGTATATTATAGTAAGATTTCTTTATTCATACATTCCCAACCCTGAATGGTGAAAAGTGAAAATCATTTGTTTTACCAAATGCTGTACACATTGCATTTTAACTTTGTGAACTGTCAACAAGGAGACTCAGATCCCCCGAGTAACAATTCTGTGTCTCTATCCACAGATAGGAGCTTGCAGATGTAGGTCTGCTTTTTATCTCCATGAGGATCAAAGTTGCTTACATTTTCCCCCATCTCTGCATGTGGCAGGCCCAGATGGTGATCTGCGTTTCATCTCCAGGGCATATGCGAAGATCGTAGTCCAGATCTACCTCCATGTGGCAATCACAGGTTGCAGTATTTGAGAGGCGGTTACAGACCACATAATGGTTGGAATTCTTGTCTTCAGGAAATTTTGTGAACTTGGAGACATGTTGACCATTTAGAGAGCAGTGTATGTAACTTCTGATGTTTTCGCTGCTTTCAATCTGCATTGATTCCTAGTTCTCCGGCAGTAATCCAAGCTCTCTGTATGGAACCCTTTTGTCATGGGCCAAATACCTGGTTATGTTGGACAGTCTGTAGATAGGTTGTGGTTTTACTGAGTAAAAACCAAAGAACTGCAGATGCTGTAAATCAGGAACAGAAACAAAGTTGCTGGAAAATCTCAGCAGGTCTGGCAGCATCTGTGAAGGGAAAAAACAGAGTCAATGTTTTGGGTCCAGTGACCCTTCCTCAGAACACTGAGGAAGGGTCACCGGACCCGAAACGTTAACTCTTTTTGTCCTTCACAGATGCTGTCAGACCTGCTGAGCTTTTCCAGCAACTTTGTTTCTGTTGCTGTTTATGGTTTTATCGATTGTGTAGTTTCATTCAAAGTCAATGCTGGGTCAGAAAACAAACTCTGAAATGTTTTGGCTTAATTTTCCGTCTTTCTTTGGTGGTTTTGTTGTGTTGTGACTGTGTTTAGTAGTGTTACTGTGTCATACGGAGCAAGGATTTCCTGACTCGGGTAGAATTTGCTGACCATAAGACATAGGAGTGGAAGTAAGGCCATTCGGCCCATCGAGTCTACTCTGCCATTTAATCATGGCTGATGGGCATTTCAACTCCACTTACCCGTACTCTCCCCATAGCCCTTGATTCCTTGCGAGATCAAGAACTTGTCAAGAACTGACCTTAGCCAGTCTGTTGGTGGAGAGGCTGCTGATGGTGTTGGTCTCCTTGTCCTGGTCACTTGGTCACATCCTGATCCAAGATTTGTTTTCAGCAGCTTTGTCACAGGAAGTCATCATAGAACTCTTCTCTGCTTGAGAAAAATGTGGAGGAAGGAAAGTTTCCTTGAATTTTGAAAGAAAATTCGTCACCTACCGTATTATTAGCACAGCAAGAGGGAAGTGATGCCTTTGTGGCAGGAGGTTGTGGTAATAGGCACTTGATTTTTGTCTTCTCTGAGACATTCCCTATGTCTGCATGAACAAAGAAAATTACAGCACAGGAACGGGCCCTTCGGCCATCCAAGCCTGCGCCAATCCAGATCCTCTATCTAAACCTGTCGCCTATTTTCCAAGGATCTGTATCCCTCTGCTCCCTGCCCATTCATATATCTGCCCAGATGCATCTTAAATGACGCTATCGTGCCCGCCTCTACCACCTCCGCTGGCAACGCGTTCCAGGCATCCACCACCCTCTGCATAAAGAACTTTCCATGCGCATCTCCCTTAAACTTTTCCCCCCTCACCTTGAAATCGTGACCCCTAGTAACTGAGTCCCCCACTCTGGGGGAAAAAGCTTCTTGCTATCCACCCTGTCTATATCTCTCATGACTTTGTAGACCTCAATCAGGTCCCCCCCAACCTCTGTCTTTCTAATGTAAATAATCCTAATCTACTCGACATCTCTCCGTGGCTAGCGTCCTCCATACCAGGCAACATCCTGGTGAACCACCTCTGCACCCTGTCCAAAGCATCCACATCCTTTTGGTAATGTGGTGACCAGAACTGTATGCAGTATTCCAAATGTGGTCGAACCAAATTCCAATACAACTGTAACATGACCTGCCAACTCTTGTACTCAATACCCCGTCTGATAAATGAAAGCATGCTGTATGCCGCCCTGACCACTCTATCGGCCTGCGTTGCCACCTTCAGGGGACAGTGGACCTGAGCACCCAGAACTCTCTGTGCATCAATTTTCCCCAGGGCTTTTCCATTTACCGTATAGTTTGCTGTTGAATTGGATCTGCCAAAATGCATCACCTCGCATTTGCCTGGATTGAACTCCATCTGCCATTTCTGTGCCCAACTCTCCAATCTATCTATATTCTGCTGCATTCTCCGACAGTCCCTTTCACTATCTGCTACTCCAGTCTTAGTGTTATCTGCCAACTTGCTAATCAGGCCATCTATACCTTCCTCCAGATCATTTATGTATATCACAAACAACAGTGGTCCCAACACGGATCCCTGTGGTCACAGTTCTCCATTTTGAGAAACTCCCTTCCACTACAACTGTGTCTCCTGTTGCCCAGCCAGTTCTCTATCCATCTAGCTAGTACGTCCTGGACCCCAATCAACTTCACTTTCTCCATCAGCCTACCATGGGGAACGTATATCACAAACAACAGTGGTCCCAGCACAGATCCCTGTGGAACACCACTGGTCACAGTTCTCCGTTTTGAGAAACTCCCTTCCTGTGTCTCCTGTTGCCCAGCCAGTTCTCTATCCATCTAGCTAGGACACCCTGGACCCCATGCGACTTCACTTTCTCCATCAGCCTACCATGGGGAACCTTATCAAACGCCTTACTGAAGTCCATGTATGTGACTTCTACAGCCCTTCCCTCATCTATCAACATTGTCACTTCCTCAAAGAATTCTATCAAGTTGGTAAAACATGACCTTCCCTGCACAAAACTATGCTGTCAATCACTAATAAGCCCATTTTCTTTCAAATATAAATAGATCTTACCCCTCAGTATCTTCTCCAGCAGCTTCCCCACCACTGACGTCAGGCTCACTGGTCTATAATTTCCTGGATTATCCTTGCTACCCTTAAACAAGGGGACAACATTAGCAATTCTCCAGTCCTCTGGGACGTCACCTGTGCTCAAGGATGCTGCAAAGATATCTGTTTCCTCTCTTGTTTCCCTCAGTAACCTGGGATAGATCCCATCTAGACCTGAGGACTTGTCCACCCTAATGCCTTTTAGAACACCCAACACTTCCCCGCCCTCCCTTCCTTATGTTGACTTGACCTAGAGTAATCAAACATCTATCCCTAATCTCAACATCCGTCATGTCCCTCTTCTTAGTGAATACCGAAGCAAAGTACTCATTTTGAATCTCACTCATTTTCTCTGACTCCTCGCATAACTTCCCTCCTTTGTCCTTGAATGGGCCAACGCTTTCTCTCGGTACCCTCTTGCTCCTTATGTATGAATAAAAGGCTTCGGGATTTTCCTTAACCCTGTTTGCTAAAGATATATCAGGACCCCTTTTAGCCCTCTTAATTCCTCGTTTCAGATTGGTCCTACTTTCCCAATATTCTTCCAAAGCTTTGTCTGTTTTCAGTCGCCTAGACCTTATGTATGCTTCCTTTTCCCTCTTTGTTAGTCTCACAATTTCACCTGTCATCCGTGGTTCCCTAATCTGGCCCTTTCTATCCCTCACTTTCACAGGGACATGTCTGTCCTGCACTCTAATCAACCTCTCTTTAAAAGACTCCCACATATCAAATGTGGATTTAGCCTCAAACAGCTGCTCCCAATCCATATTCTCCAGCTCCTGTTGAATCTTGCTATAGTTGGCCTTCCCCCAGTTCTGAACCCTTTCTTGAGGACCACTCTCGTCTTTGTCCATCAGTATTCCAGGTGGTGCACACTTATGTCTCCCGCTGGAGCCTCACCTCGTGGTCATGGTGTAGGTGCAGGATGTTCATGGAACACTTTGGGGACCCATGTTAACCAAATGTGCCAGGTCAACCGTACTGGAATGCGACTGTAGAGTACTTCCTTTTCAATTCTGTCTCAAACCTATATTGTCTCTCTGGATCTCACCAGCATAATATTTGACTTTTTCCATGTCAGCCATTCTGTGATTTCTAAGAATGAGGCCATAGTTAATGACAATTCCATGGCATCTCCATGTGCCAGGACAGAGTAGATTGACTATCCCAGCTAACCAACCTTTACAGCCAACAAAGTCAGAGCCGAACACGATTGCTTGACAGTGAATTGATTAGAAGCTTGTGATTGTATGAATGGGAAAATGCTGCCTCCTAAGGAGATTGATGTGAAGATACAGTTGTAAATGCTGCCTCTGTTTTATTCGGTTACATAATCTGAATGTACAGAACATTGAACCCTCTAATGTTTCAAGTCACTGATCTTTGAAAGTTTGACCTGAAATATTATGTTTCTTTCTACGCGATAGGCTGCCCAACCTGCTGATTGTTTTGGCACTTATTGTTGTTACTTTAGCTTCCCAGCCTTTGAGCATTTTACTTTTCAGGTTGATACTAAACTCGTGCAGTGTCTGAAGGAATGAGTCTATTCTTGCGGCAAACAGCGTAGTGAGAACAGGAAAAGCCTGTCCACCCAATAAACATCATTTCTTGCAATCAATTAACTTTGCCATTGAATAAATAGCAATTTGGCAGAGGGAAGTTTGGCTAATTTTTCATCAGCTGGGAGGTTACTGTTAGCTTGACTTTCTTGATGAAGGAGTAACTCGGACTTACTTCTGTCTTTAAATGAAATATGCACATCTAGGGCAACAACTTTTTCATTTTCTTTGATCATGGAAAGTCGGTGCTGCTGCCTGGGCCAGTAATAATCACCCTTCCCTTATTGCCCTTGAAAATGTGGTGGTGAGCCACCTTTCTGCACTGTTGCAGTCCATTTGGTGTTGGGACATCCACAGTGCTGTTTGGGAGGGAGTTCCAGGATTTTGACTCCGTGACACTGAAGGAACGTAGGTACAATTCGAATTCGGGATGAGGCAGATTTGAAGGGTTTTGTCAAAAGAACCTTGGTGAGTTAAATGATATAACAAGGTGTAGAGCTGGATGAACACAGCAGGCCAAGCAGCATCAGAGGAGCAGGAAAGCTGACGTTTCCGGTCTCGTCCCTTCTTCAGAGGGTCTAGACCCGAAACGTCAGCTTTCCTGCTCCTCTGATGCTGCTTGGCCTGCTGTGTTCATCCAGCTCTACACCTTGTTATCTCAGATTCTCCAGCATCGGCAGTTCCTACTAACTCTGTAAACTTTGTGAGTTGTTTGGTTTCATGCTATGACCCTTAAAAAATTTGGTGAACTGAGTTTGCCAGGCATCTTGGCTGCATATCCGAGAAAAGCCCTTATGTATTGAAACTTGTAGTTGACGTGGCTGGTTCTGGTTCTGGTTCTGTTTCTCAAATGGAGAAAGGGACCACATGGAGAGTAGATCAGATAAGTCTGAGTGAGATATAGATTTATATGTAGTTAAGAATTTCATTCATGTTGGAATTTGGTGCAGAGAGAGTAACATGTATTCTTTTTCTGACCTTTGTCAGTCTCAACTGGCTGTATAAGACACAAGATTGCATACCAAGTGGTTGTTGAATATTTTTATCCTTTTGCTTTCAAAACTGGAGAAACGTATTATTAATTTTAACTTTTTATGAGTGATACTCAGTAAAGCTTATAGAATGGTTAGTGAATATTTCCTATTTATCTTAACTCGTAAATTTCAGTCAGGATAAGTAGAAGATTTGTTGAAATACGAAGAATAAGAAGCTCAGGCAGGAGTAGAGACGTAACTAATGGTTAAATATTTTATCAGTTAAACACTGAAGATGGCATGTCAGCAGTGTTTGAGGCTACTGAAAGTGAGAGCTGATGGATACCTGTGTGATCCAAGGCAATTGCATCTGTAGGAAGTGCCTGTTATTGCTGTAACTTTGACTGAGAATCATTAAGCTGGAGGCTCTGCTGAAGACACTGCAACACAAGTGGGAAAAGGGAACATTACCCAGGTACTCCAGAATCGGGAGGTGCAGGAAGCGGTGAGTACTAATAGGAATGTGATGTAGTAGAGGACAATATAGTTAGGGAGAATAAACATGGTTTTCGGCCACCGCGAGCAAGAGTCCAAGAGGCTGTGTTGCTTGCACGGTGACAGGATTCAGGATATCTATAGGAACTTGCAGTGGGAGAACAGGATCTATGTAGAACCAGTGATGTTGATAAGACTAGGCAAGAGGTGGTTCTTAGAGTATGAGCATCTACAGTCTAAATTAAAAAGCAGAAGCTTGAGATAATTAGCTGAGCCACAAGCAAATTGGAGTAGTGTGAATAAGATTAGCGAGTTAAATGCATAGCTCACGGATTAACTG
The DNA here is from genome assembly GCA_024137785.1 of Ginglymostoma cirratum. Classification (NCBI taxonomy): domain Eukaryota; kingdom Metazoa; phylum Chordata; class Chondrichthyes; order Orectolobiformes; family Ginglymostomatidae; genus Ginglymostoma; species Ginglymostoma cirratum. Next base: position 1,388,072 of record JAHRHZ010000182.1, on the reverse strand, counting down.
GGAGAGTTTGGCTGTACCTCTGGAACAGTTTTCACCAGAACCATGCTGAGACTGATGTACTGGTGAGTTGTACAACTAAGACAGTAGAGATAAATAATGGGGGTGGGTGGATAAGGGTCAGGGAATAGTGGGGCTACTATCAGACCTGGGAATTCCCCTAACAATAACCCAGTAATTACAGGCCAGCCAATTTAACTTTACTGTTTTTCTACAAGTTTCTCCACAACCAATGTAACAATAATAACAAATTAATAGTCACGTGCACAAATGTGGGTGGATTAAGGAAAACCAACGTGGATTTCACACGAGTAAATCAGATCCAGAACTGTATTGCACACGTTCATACATGATGACATTCCCTTCAGCATGCAAAACAAGTGAGGAAACCCTGACCAGTGATTGGTAGAGCATGGAGGTGGAATTTTGTTGCTGGCACTTTCTGCCAAATCCAAAGTATGATCCCAGTAATGTCTGAACAAGGTACCTCTTTGTTTTTGAAAACGAGAATCACTAACTTTGTTTTTGAAAAGGGAACATAGAGAACTGATGGAGGTGATGTTGCTGATGAAGTGTACATGGACTTCTGAAAGGTATTTGACATAGCATCAGGCTACAGACTTGTGAGCAAAGTTGTATCTTGTTTAATAAGTGGAATGTGAGCAACATGGATACAGAATTGAATGAGTGACAGTTATGGTTAATGGTCGTTTTACAGGCTGAGGGAAAACTTGTGGAGCTTCTTGGGGCCAGTTTTGGGGCTGTTGCTTTTCCTGAGGTAACTATGCAGATATCATGTCTGTGATTTACTCTGAGCATCCAATTTGACAACGGGGGTAAGGGTCTGATCTAGAGCTGCAAGCTTCCACTTTCACAATAGGTGACAGCAGGTACCATGACTAGCTCTGAGGCAGCTGATGTTTGTCCACTGTGACCATGGGGTCATCTGGAGGAACTTCATTTGACATGTTTGTATTCCATCCGTTCTGGACCATCAAGGCTGAGGGAAATCACTGAAGGGCATTGGTGAGGATCAAAATGTGTCCTTCTCAATTTAAGGTGTTGACTCCATGTTGCTGAAGTTGATCTAGATCAGTAATGGTTTTGTTCTGTGGATTCTGCTTATTTGCAGAATAGGTATGCATGGTATGATGTTTGATAGCATTGGTAACTAGGGTGTTGCTGTTGATCAAAGCCTTTCAGTGATAAAGTACAAAGTCAAAGACATCAGACGTCAGTGGATTTGACATACGACTTGCTTGCCATGCAGAAGAGTTGTATTCTGCTAGAAAGTGCACTGAATCTAGGATGAGAGATACATATGAGTGTCTGCTCTCCATGAGGATTCTCGTTCGTTTTTGGATCTGGTTTATCTCAATGTTCAGTTTTTGCTGAAAACTTGAAGCTGCCATCTATGGGTTGGTGTGTGAATCGGGATATAGATTAACCAAATTGTTTTTTTTTTTTGAAGGACGTCTGCTGGCTCTGGATGAATAGTCTCATCAGTGATTGATGTTACCCAGCACAGTTTAGCACTGCTGCAAGAGGTACCTTGTTCAGACATTACTGGGATCATAGTTTGGATTTGGCAGAAAGTGCCAGCAACAAAGTTCCACCTCCATGCTCTACCAATCACTGGTCAGAGTTTCCTCACTTGTTTTGCATGCTGAAGGGAATGTCATCATGTATGAACGTGTGCAATACAGTTCTGGATGATCACTGGTTGTAAACACAGAAAACAAGAGCACCTGGACAGATCCCTGTAAGAGTCAGTGTTCACTTTACAATAACTGTTCCTTTGAACTAGTTTTCACGGGGAAGCATGAAGGTGAACTTGAGAAGATGGAGTATTGTGTTGCAAGATGAAATGTGAGAGGCTTAAAAAGCAGCTCCTGCTTCCACATTTCTTCTGAGAAGTGTTGAGTTGGAATGGTGTGAGTCTTTTGCAACGTGCTAACTCCTTGTCAGGGCAGTTATGGTTGCTCGTTAGACAGGCTTGCTCCTTTGGGATGTTTGGCTTGGGATAGTCTAGTCTATGGAGCACTGTAGTAACTTGCTGAGTTTCAAATATAATTGAAGCTTGACTTAATTCAGCGACAAAATGAATGATGGCCAGAGTGTGAACCCCGCCTCCAAGCCAGTATAAGTTAATTTGAAGGGAGTTATTAAGTTGTAGGGCATTGTTGTCAGAAAATATTTGCCAATTTTGCCCAAGGCCAAAGCACAATGAATTTTTTTCTTATTATCTCTAAGCAACCCACTATAAATGTTTCTAAAGGAGAGGATGCACTTTTAAATGGTCAAAATTTTCTGGTGATTCATCACTTCTGTGTGCAGTTGTATCACAAATTTGGGTGAATGTCTCTGGACCAATAGGCTGCCTTTAAAGAGGAGATCTACTGTCAAAGAGAGGTCCTACACATGAGCTAAGCAGAACAAATAGGTCCAGGTCCCTGAATGGTTAAAGACAAACATAAAGAAGAGGACAAGGCAGAAAAAGGGGTACGTATGCTAGGCTGAGTTTGTTAATACAAGTGAGAGCCAGGATAAATATAGAAAGCTCAGAGGTAAAATCAAGAAAGTGAGAAGCAAAGTGATAACATGAGATGACACTGGAAGCTAACATGAAAGGGATCCAAATGTTGTTTGTAACTACGTGAATAGTAAACATGTGGTTAAAGGGAGAGGTAGGGCTGAGAAGAATCTAAGAGGAGGTTCATGCATGGGGTCAAGGGTATGACTGAGGTACTGTTAAGTACTTTGCATATTTCATAAAAGTTGGTTGCAAAATTGGCTTGGCCATAGAAGTTGGGATAATTGTGGAGGGGTGTTTTTCTGACTGGAAGTCTGTGACTAATGGTGTTCTGCAAGTATCAGTGCTAGGACCTCTGTTGTTTGCAATTAATATAAATGGATGAAAATGTAGATGGTCAAATTAGTAAGTTTGCAGGTGACAAAGTTTGGTGGAGTTGTAAATATTGAGCAAGGATATTACAGGATATAGATGAGCTGGAAAGTTGGGTGAAGAAATGGCGGATGGTGTTTAATGCAGATAAGTATGACGTGATACATGTTGAAAGGTCAAATGGAAGAGGAAAGTATACAGTAAATGGCAAGACCTTTCGGATCATTGATATAGAGATGGATCGTGGAGTGTCAATCCATAGCTCCCTGAAAGTGGCAACACAAGTGGTCAGGTGGTTAAGATGATGTATGGCGTTCTAGTTCACGTTGATCGCTGCATTGAGTATAAAAGTTGGCAAGTCATGTTGCATCTGTACAAAACTTTAATTAGGCCACATTTGGAATATTGTTTGCAGTTCTAGTTGCCACATCATAGGAAGGATGTCGAGGCTTTGGAGAAGTTGCAAAAGAGGTTTACTAGGATGTTACCTGGATTGAAATGCATCAGCTGAAAGGAAAGGTTAGACAAACTTGGATTGGTTTCACAAGAACATGGGAGGCTGAAGGGTTCCTGGTAGAATTATATAAAATTATGAGACCTATTGGATAGGGTGGATAGTTGGATGCACTTTCCCAGGATGGAAATGCCAAATGCCTGTGGGCATAGGTTTAATGTGAGAGGGAGAAAGTTCAAAGGAGATGTGTGAGGCAAGATTTTTACACAGCCGGTGGTCGGTGCCTAGTACACACTACCGGGAGTGTGGTCGAAGCAGGTACGATAGCAATATTTAAGAGACATTTAGACAGACACAAGAACAGTCAGAGAATAAGGGGATACGGACCTTGTACAGACAGTAATTTGTTTAGAATAGCATCATGATTGGTCGAGAAATGGTAGGTTGAAGGGCCTTTCTTGTGTTGTACTGTTCAGTTGAGACACTAGATGGACTACACAATGATCGAAGACGTAATAATAAGCTGATTACTTAAAGTTATTAAAGGACTAGATCAGATACATCTGAAGATATTGGGGAAATGATGGAAACTGGCCACAACCTTCTTTTGGTACAGGGCACAGGAAAACTGGAAGCATTACACCATTGTTCCAAACAATAGGTGTAACATAAGCCCAGCAACCATAGACCAGTCGTTTTAATTTGGTGCTGGGAGAGCTTTTCGAAATAATACTTCAGGTCAAGAATAACAGTCACTTGGACAGATCTCGATAAGTTAAGGAAACATGGAATTAAGATTTACAAAACAAAAAAAAAAATTTTTTATCTAATTTGCTTGACGTGGTAACTGCCACCTACTGTTGTTACTAAATTATTGCCAGGGCCCCTGAAATCTCCCCTCATGCCTTCCTCAACAGCCGAGGATACATTGAATAAAATTCCTGCAGTGTGGAAGCAGGCCATTTGGCCCATCGAGTTCGCACTGACCCTCCCAAAGAACATTCCACCCAGATCCACCTCCCCTCTCCATCCCTGCAACCTTGTATTTCCTATGGCTAATCCACCTAGCCTAGATATCCCGAGACATGTTGGACAATTTAGCATGGCCAGTCCACCTAACCTGCACATTTTTGGACTGGAGCACCCAGAGCAAATCCACACAGACATGTGGAGAATGTGCAAACACCACAGTGCCCCGAGGCGATAGTTAACAATGCTAACCATCGAGTCACCATGCCACATCTCAACCATGCTGGGGCGTGATCCACTTCTGAGGCAGTTATATCTACAAGTATCAGAGATAAAATACCTCCTTTGTCCCTCTGGTAATTTCTTTCTGATATTTCATATTGCGTAACCCTAATGTCGATATCTGTGCAGTCCTTTTTCCTTTGTGAAGACTGAAATAAAGTATTAATTGAAGACTGTGTCCACGTTTCCTGGGTCTGCACACGCATTACTAGGGACTGAGAACACCCAGCATGGGTTCATGAGGGGTAGGTCATGTTTAACTAATTTGATGGAATTCTTTGTCCACCATGCGAGTAATATCCTCAATGGGGAACCTGTGGATTTGGTGTATCTGGATTTCCAGAAGACATTTGACAAGGTGCCACACCAAAGGCTGCTACATAAGATAAAGTTGCATGGTTTTACAGGTAATGTGTTGGCGTGGATAGAGGATTGGTTGACCAGTAGAAAGCAAAGAGTAGGGGTAAATGGGTGTTTTTCTGGTTGGCGGTCAGTGGCTAGTGGTGTGCCTCAGGGATCAGTGTTGGGACCGCAATTGTTTACAATTTACATGATGGTTTGGAGTTGGGGACTAAGTGTGGTGTGTCAAAATTTGCTGATGACACTAAGGTGAGTGATAGAGCGAAGTGTGCAGAAGACACTGAAGGTCTGCAGAGGGATATAGATAGGCTAAGTGAGTGGGCAAAGGTCTGGCAGATGGATGACAATGTTAATCAGTGTGAGGTCATCCATTTTGGTAAGAATAACAGGAAAATGGACCATGTTTTAAATGGTAAAAAGTTGCAGCACGCTGCTGTGCAGAGGGACTTGGGCGTCCTTGTGCATGAATCGCTAAAAGTAGGATTGCAGGTGCAGCAGGTAATTAAAAAAACAAATGGAATTTTGTCTCCTATTGCTCAAGGGATGGAGTTTAAAAACAAGGAGGCTATGCTGCAGCTGTATAGGATCCTGGTGAGACCACACCTGGAGTACTGTGTGCAGTTTTGGGCTCATTACTTGAAAAGAGATACACTAGTACTGGAGGGGTTGCAGAGGAGATTCACTCGGTTGATTCCAGAGTTGAGAGGGTTGGATTATGAGGAGAGACTGAGTAGACTGGGATTATACTCAGTGGAATTGAGAAGAATGAGGGGAGATCTTATAGAAACATATAAGATTACGAAGGGAATAGATAGGTGGAGGCGGGGAGGTTGGTTCCGCTAGCAGGTGAAACTAGGACTAGGGGCCATCACCTCAAAATAAAGGGAAGCAGATGTAGGACTGAGGTCAGGAGGAACTTCTTCACCCAAAGGGTTGTGAATCTGTGGAATTCCCTGCCCAGTGAAGCGGTTGAAGCTACCTCGCTGTATGTTTTTAAGGCAAGGCTAAATAAATTTTTGACCAGTAAGGGAATTAAGGATTATGGTGAGTGGGTGGGTAAGTGGAGCTGAGTCTCAAAAAGATCAGTGATGATCTTATTAAATGACGGGGCAGGCTCGAGGGGCCAGATGGCCTACTCCTGCTCCTAGTTCTTATGTTCTTATGACTCTGTCATAGTGAGGCCTTGATATCTGCCAAAGCTCCTCTATTTTTCTTGATCCTAACCTTTTTTATGACCCTCGATATACTGTATTCTCCAAACTTGCCCTTTCTCACCCTTTTGTCTTTATGGGAACGTACGTACAATGTTTCCTTGCATGTGCACCCCACCACCACCACCACCACCACCAACGCCAATACCCACAAAGCAGGACAAATCTAAATTGGTGATTTGCTACTCAGTCTATACTGGTTCATCAGCAAAGTGGTAGCTGTGGTCATCGACAGACCTAGAACAAGCATCACGTGCAAAGTAATAACCGACTCACTGACGCCCACTTTGGATACCACCAGGGCTACTTGGCTCCCAACCTTATTGCAGACCATTCCCAAGTGTGGATAAAGGAGTTGAGTTCTAGAAGGGTAGTAAAAGTGATTGTCCATGACAATAAGCCAGCATTTGACTGAGGATGGCATTCAGGAGCCCTAGCAAAAGTGGAAATTAGGAAGAGGTTTGGTCCCTTATCTAAGGAAAGATGTCTGGCATTGGGTCAGTCTAGAGAAGTTCACTGGATTGATTCCAGATATGGAGGGATTTTCTTATGAGGAGAGGTTGGGATTTTTTAAAATGCATCAGGGGATGTGGGCATCACTGGCTAGGCCAGCATTTATTGTCCATCCGTAGTTGCCCTGGAGAAGATGTTGGTAAGCTGCCTTCTTGAACTGCTGCAGTTTGTTTGCTTTAAGTGGACCCACAATGCCCTTAGGGAGAGAGTTCTAGGATTTTGACCCAGTGACACTGAAGGATGGTGATACATTTCCAAATCAGGATGGTAAACGACTTAGAGGGGAACTTGCAGTTGGTGGTGTACTCTCATATCTGTTGCCCTTGTCCTTCTCGGTGTAACTGATCGTGGGTTTGGAAGGTGCTGTCCAGTAAACTTGGTTAATTTGTGGATAGTACATGTTGCCGCTACTGAGCGTCAGTGGAGGGACTGAATGTTTGTGGATGTCATTACCAATCAAGTGGAATTTTTTGTCCTGGATGGTGTCAAGCTGCTTGAATGTTGTTGAAGCTGCAGTCAGCCAGGCTTGTGGGAGTATTCCATCACACTGACTTGTGCTTTTGGGGAGTCAGAATGTGAGTTACTCGCTACAAAGTTCTTAGCCTCTGACCCATGTTTGTAGCCGAAGTATGTATGTGATGAAAACAACAAATGCTGGAGATCATAGTGAGTCAGGCAGTATCCATGGAGAGAGAGCAGGCTAACGTTTCAGGTCGTGATGACTCTTCATCAGAGCTGAAGTGAAGTGTGGAGGAGGCAGCATTTATGATTTGGTTGGGGGTGGTGGGTGTACAGTGTTGGTGGAGAAATGATGTTGATAATTCAGATTAAGTGATCAGAATAGGAGAATGGCAGAACAATGGTGTGTCTAACTGCCAGACTTGAAAGAACAGACAGTCCCACTGGGGTAGGGGGAGGGGAGAGAGGACATGGTGATAGAGAATGAAACAAGTAAAGCTAAAAGAAAGGGAGGAAATGGGCATTGGCTCACAATTTGAAGGTTTTGAACTCTATATTTAAGTCCGGAAGGCTGTTATGTGTCTAATGTGAAGATGGGATGTTGTTCCTGCAGTTTGCAGTGTGATTCGTTGGAGCACTGCAGCAGGCTGAGGCCAGACAAGTAGGCATGTGAGCAGGACACTATGTTTAAATGACCGGCTGCAGAAACGTCAGGGTCATGCTTGTGTGCAGACCAGAGGTGTTCCAGTTCCCTGGCCCTAATTGCCGCTTGTTCATCATGGATGTTCAATTCCCCTGTATTTCCATTGCCCACCAGGCCGGTCTGCAAGCTCTTGGCTTCTTCCTCGAGCAGAGGCCTGAACACTCCCCATCCACCACCAACCACTTCTGCCTTGCTGAACTTTTTTCTGTCACGGAACAATTTCTCCTTTAGTTCATCTCACTTCTACCAAGTCGAAGGAGTGGCTACGGGCACCTGCATGGGTCCTAGTTATGCCTGCCTCTCTTTATGGGGTATGTGAATAATCCTTCTTCCAGTCCAACACTTGCACAACTCTTCTTCTGTTGGTACATCAAATGCCTCAGTGCTGATTCATGCTCCCACCAGGACCTTGAAAAATTTGTTCATTTTGCCTCTAATTTCAGTCCCTCCCTAACTTTCACGTCATCCATTTCCAACAAATCGCTTCCTTTCCTTGACCTCTTTATCTGCACTATGGGGAATAAACTGCCCACTGCCATTCACTACAAAGCCATTGACTCCCATTGCTACCTTCATTACAGCTCTTCACACTCCACGTCCTGCAAAGACTCCATCCCATTCTCCCAGTTCCTTTGCCTACATCACATCTGTTTAGATGACGCTACCTTCGAAAAAGGCGCTGCTGACATGTCTTGCTTCTTCCATAACTGTGGTTTCCTGCCCACTGTTGTTGATAAGGGCCCTCACCTTAATTCGACCAATCACCCATGCTTCTGCCCTTGCCCCTTCCCATCACTCTCAACATCATGATTGGTTCTTCCTAGTCCTCCCTTTGTATCCCAACATTCAAAAGATCATTCTCTGCCATTTCAGACAACTCCAGCAGCATGCTACCACCAAACACATCTTCCCCTCACTCCCCCTGTCTGCATTTTGCAGGGATTGTTTCCTCTTGGATACCCTCGTCCATTCCATGATCACCAACATTACTCCCGCTTCCTACAGCACTTTTCCAAGTAAATGCAGAAGATGCAACACCTGCTCCTTTATAATGTCCCTGCTCACCATCCAAGGGCCTGAACAGTCTTTCCAAGTGAAGCAGCATTTCACCTGTACCACCTCCAATCTTGTGCATTGTATTTGCTGCACCCAATGTGACCTATTCTACGTTGGAGAAACCAAATGCAGACTGGGTGACTGCTTTGCAGAACACCCCCAGTCCATCCTCGCATGCCCTCTTGTCTGTCCTCGGCTTGCTGCAATGCTCCAGTGAATCACAGCGCAAACTGGAGGAACAACATCTCATCTTCAGACTAGGCACTTTGCAGCCTTCTGGGCTTAATATTGAGTTCAGCACCTTCAAATTATGAATGAACTCCCATTTCTTCCCTTTCTTTTAACTTTACTTGCTACATTCTCTGCCACCATAACATCTCTCCCCTCCTCCCTACCCCAGTGGGACTGACTGTTCTTTCAAGTCTGGCAGTTACACACCATCGTTCTACCATTCTCCCATTCCGATCACCTAATCTGAATTATCAACACCTTTTCTCCACTAGCACTCTAAACCCACCGCCCCCTAACAACAACATAAATGCTGCCCCTCCACACATCACTTCAGCTCTGATGTAGAGTCATCTAGACTTGAAACATTAACTTGCTCTCTTCCATGGATGCTGTATCATAGAATTGTAGAATCCCTACTGTGTTGAAACAGGCTAATTGGCCCAACAAGTCCACACCGCCCCTCCGAAGCGCATCCCACTCGGACCCATCCCCCTTCCCTTTCCCCATAGTCCTGCATTTCCCATGGCTAATCGACCTAATTTACACAGCCTTGGACACTGGGCAATTTAGCATGACCAATCCACCTAACCTGCACGTCTTTGGACTGTGGGAGGAAACCCACGCAGACACGGGGAGAATGTGCAAACTCCGTACAGACAGTTGCCCGATGGTGGAATCGAGCTGGGGTCCCTGGCGCTGTGAAGCAGCAGTGCCAACCCACCATGCTGCCCTACTGTATGATCTGCTGTGATTTATTGTTTTCAGTACAGATTCCAGCATCTGAAGTAATTGGCTCTTACATGTATGATGAATCAATTTCAGTTTCTAGACAATGGTAACCCCTTGGATGGTTTGATTCTCTCTTGTTGGAGGTGGTCATTGCCTGGCGCTGATGTGACACGAATATTACTTGTCACTCATCAGCCCAAACCTGGATATTTTCCAGGTCTTGCTACATTTGGGCTTTCGTACTCGGAGTTTAGAAGAGTGGGAGGAGTAATATTGGAAAAAAGCGGTTTCTTTAGGGGCTTGCCAGGGTAACTGAAGAGATGTTGTTTCCCCAAGTGGGAGAATTAAGGACAAGAGGTCATAATCTCAGAGTAAGGTGTTGCTATTTAAAACAGAAATGAGAAGGAATGTCCTCAGGTAGTAAACTTAGTGAATTTGTTGCTGCAGAGAGTTTAGAGGCTGGGTCATTCAGTATATTGAAGGCTGAGATAGACCAATTTTTAATCCATGAGGGGAATCAAAGGTATGGAGATAAGGCAGAAACGTGGAGTTGAGAATTATTCAGATCATATGTGATCTGATTGATGTCTGCTTCACCATTCATAGGCCAAATGGTTTATTTCTGCTTTTACGTCTTATGGTCTTATTGTCCTATATAGTCCATGGAAAACTCTGTTGCTTGGAGTCACACCTAACCCAAAGGAAGATTGTCTCTGTCTCTGTCTCAGTCTCAGGACATCTCTGCAGGCATTCTCAGTGTAGTGCCCTAGGCCCAACCATCTTCAGCTGTTCCATTGAACCTTTCATCCATCTTAAGGTCAGAAGTGGGGGATGTTTGCTGATGACTGCACAATGTTCAACACATTTGTGCCACCTTAGATACTGAAGCAGTCACAAACAAAAACAGAAGTTGCTGGAAAAGGCCAACAGGTCTGGCAGCATCTGTGAAGAAAAAATCAGAGTTAATGTTTCGGGTCTGGTGAACATTGCTCAGAACTGAACAGAACTAAAGCAGTCTATGTCCACCTGGGCAGCACAGGCTTGAACTCAGAAGTAACAATTAATACTCACACCACACAAGTGCAAGGTAACGGCAGTCTCCAAGAAGAGGGAGTCTAATCATCTTCCTTTGATGTTCAATGGCATTACCATTGCTGAATGCCTCAAATTCACCAGTCGTTTAGGAGAGAAGACAGGCCCATAAGCGGTTACAAAGGCATACCGGATACTTGCATAAGCAGAGAGTTTAAGAGCAGAGAGGTTATGCTGCGAGTATATAAAATGTTGCTTAGCTCATAGCTAGAGTGTTGTGTGCTGCTCTGGAATCCATATTGTAGGAAAGATGTGATAGCATTTGGGAGGTACAGAGGAGAATGACCAGGACGTTGCCTGGGCTGGAGAGTTTTAGTTGTGAAGAGAGATTGAGTAGACTTGAGTTGTTTTCCATCGTGCAGAGGAGATTGAGAGGGGATATGATTGTTTTCATAATTTTATATATCTCATAGAGTAGACAAGAAGGAACTTTTTCCGTTGGTGGAGGGATCAGTGACCAGGGAGTATTGATTTAACGTCAGGGTTAGACGTTCAGAGGAAGTGAGAAAACTGTGGTTGGTTCGCTCGCTGAGCTGGTTTGTTAGTTTACAGACGATGTTACCCAGCAGAGTAATGAAACATCAGTGCAGCCTCCAATGAAGTGCTGTTGTGCTTTCCCACCTGGTATTTAAACTCTGGAGTCCGTTGGAGTTGACTACTTCATTTCTGGTTTCTCTTCGCAGTGGTGTATATACTCAAGAACCTTAGAGGTGAGGAAAGTTATTTTTTTCACCCAGAGGGTGGAAGGAGTCTGAAAATCATTGCCTAGAAGTGCAGTAGAATCGAAAACTTTCACAATTTTCAAGAAGTGATTAGACATGCATGTGTGATGTCAAGACATATAAGGCTATGGTTGAAGTGCTGGAAATGGGATTAGAGTAGTTAGGCGGTTGTTTTTGACCAGAGCATATTGACGGACTGAAGAGCCTTTTTCCGTGCTATAGACCTGTATGACTGTGTTCATCCAGGACAAAGTTTATTTCATTGGCACCCCATCCAACAACATCAACATTCACTTTCTTCGCTTCAGTACTCAGTAGCAACTAAGTACTGAAGTGTACCGTGGATAAGATGCACTGTGGAAATTCGCCAAGACTCCTTAGCCACCACCTTCCAAACCCACTGCCATCTAGAAGGACAAGAACATCAAATCCCTGGGAGTGCCATCACCTACAGGTTCCCTTGAACCAGCCTGACTTGTAAATATATCACTGTTCCTTCAGTGTCACTGTATATAAGTCCTGGACCTTCCTCCCAAAGGCACTGTGGGTAATCCTATACCTCAAGGACTGTTGTGGTTCAGGAAGGCAGCACACCACCACCCTTTCCAGGGTAAATAGGGATGGGCAATAAATGGTGGCCTAGCCAGTGATTCCCACATCCCATGAAAATACATAAAAATAACAAAGCACCTTATAAAATTGATAAGAATTGGGGTTTTGTAAGGAGATACAGGGTTTCGGTTAGCTTGCTGGATGGTTCATTTGTAATGCAGAGTTATGCCAACAAAGGGGATCCAGTTCCCACACCAGCTAAGGTTAGCATGATGGACTTTTTTTTTTCCATAATCTTGCCCCTCAGCTGAGGTGTATCGACCCTCCAGATAAATCTAATGAGAACGCAGCCCTACAGCCTGGTAAGATTGTGTCTTTACCTTTGGGGAGGGGCATATAGATTGGAAAAGCCAGGAAGTTCTGCTAAACCTGCATAATATATAAATTCAATCTCAGTAGGAGAATAATGCCTAATGCTGGCGAACATCCTTAGAAAGGATGTCAGTGCTTTTGGAGAATTATGGAAGAGTGGGTTATTATAAGAATGGAAATTACAGAAGACCCCAAGAATTGATCTGGGGATAAGTGACTAAAGTTATCTAACAGACTGGAGAAGCTGGCGTTATCCAGAGTAGAGGTGCTGAAGTCATGAAGGGTTTCAAATGAATAAATAAGGGGAAACTGTGTTTTTCATAGCTGAACAGCTTTAGGATGATGTCAAAAGAAGTAGAGATGACATTTGGAGGTTTTTCAGTGCAGAAAATATTTGCAGATTCAGTAATCACTGACGAAAGGCAAATGGATAAATCTTTGCAGGAAATGGAGAAAAAGCAGGAGAGTGTGCCCAATTGGGAAAAGCTTGAAAAAGTTGGTCTTGTGCTGTTTAGTTCCGCAATTTTGAGTGAAGACTTACAATACAGAGACAGCATTAATTTCAGGATTTTAAAACAGATAATTGAGGAGATGTGCCAGTGGAGTAGACTCACTGTGTTTGTGACTGAGATGGAACAAGCTTGGGCATTCAATATTAGATTGGGTTCAGTGGGTGAGGGAGAAGTGATTGAAGAGATGTGGGAATAGGTTCGTAGTATTTGTTTGCTTGGAGGATAAAGTGTGGTATAGACCGGTTGAGGTGAATGGCTTGTTGTATCCTAAGTTTCTGTGATGTTGGGTTTAGGCAGAATGGTGGCTATTGATAGCATGGAGTAAAGGGATTGGGTTTGATGTTTACTGAAGTGAATGTGTAAGGTGTGTGTTTTGTTTTGAATGTGATTAGTCTCAGATGTTGTCCCTCAAAAACTGTCACTGAAATAAAAATGGAAAGTATCCACTGACGGCAGTGTTTTTGTAGTTTTCAAACCTCTTTGAAATGGTTGTTTGTTTCCAAACTAAAAACACTGAGACCGGTAGCAGGCAGCTCAAAAAGTGGAAGGGTCAGAAACGGACTTCTCATGGCAGTGGCAGTGGCAGTAGCAGTAGCGGGAGCTGGAGCAGGCAGCAAAGCAGCGAGAGTAGGTAGCCCAGGATGGCGGCAGGGACAAAGGCGAGCCTGGAGTGGGATAGATTGAGCCCTTGTGAGGAGTGTGAGCCTAGCATGGTTGGGGACTTATGGACTATGGTGTTGATCTGTTAACTGTGGTGTTTTTTGTTTGTTTTTCTACTTTTTAATAAGAAGGACTGTAATGTTTAACATTTTAACTTTGTTTTCTTTATTTTCCTGCTTTCTACCAAGATTGTGTACCTAGGTACCTTTGTACCTAAGATGATGCCATAAGTGGCTGCTTGTAAATGTTTCATGTGAGTACATGTGACAATAAATCTAATTCAATTCTAAACCTAATTCAAAATTCATTAGATCTAGTGGCATCTGTGAAGAGAGAAACAGAGTTAGAATTTTGAGTCTAATATGACTTCTTCAGTTGTGAAGAGTCATTTCATCGTGAAATGTTAACTCTGTTTCTCTCTCTCCACATATTCAGGCAGACCTGCTGATGTTTCTCCTAGCAATTTGTTTTTATTTCAGATTTTCAGCATCTACAGTATTTTACTGTTATTTTCTTTCCATTTCTCCCTCGCCCTACCCAATCCTGACACAGGGTTTCAGCCCAAAACATTGACTTCCTGTTCCTTGGATGCTGCCTGACCTGCTGTGCTTTTCCACCTCCACATTTATTGACTCTAGCTTCCAGCATTTGCCATCCTTACTGTCTCCTAATTATAACACATCAGAACAAAGCAGCCGTTGTAGGTTTTAGTTCTGTCCTGCGCTGCAGTGGATGTGTGACTTGCTCCAGTCCTGCAAGAGTTGACATTGAGATTGATCCTTTGACAGATTGTGAATATATAATGGAAATGGGCCTGAGAGTAACCCTGGTAACAGCTCTCCCTTTTGTCCCTTTTTTAATTCAGGTACGGTTAGCTCAAATGTGGCAGAAGTTTAATTTGATATGGTGCTTGGAATATTGTCTGTGCTGAGAATTCTGTTTTGCTGAGAGATTTATCTGACTGAACTGAGGCTGATGATAGTTTGATTTCTCATGGTCAATTTAATAGATTCAAGCCTACATTCATCTCTACGTCATACTGATTTAGATTTTCTTCTTCCTAGTGCACTGAAAAACGGAGTCAAGAAAAACACACGCACGTGAGGAGCTTGTAAAGCAAGAAAATATATATTTGTTGGAAAAATGTCTTCAGGTATGGCACTTTAGGTTTTGCCTGTATTACAAACCTAAGGAAAAAGGAGGAGTTTAGAACTGTGTGGCTGTGTGGTACAATGGAGAGCATGTTGGACTTCTGAAGTGTGGCAATTCAAAGGCTGTGGGTTCAAGTCCCACTAGAGTTGAGTTTTGGGGTGGCACGGTGGCTCAGTGGTTAGCACTGCTCCCTCACAGCGCCAGGCACCTGGGTTCAGTTCCACCCGCGGGTGACTGTGTGTGGATTTTGCACGTTTCTAAACGTTTCGAAAATGCGAGGACAAAGTGACAAGTGTGTTAGCAAGGAGCATCCTGGTGATTAACTTGCCAGTGGTGAACGTTAAAGAAAGGCACAGAAACAAAGTTGCTGGAAAAGCTCAGCAGGTCTGGCAGCATCTGTGAAGGAGAAAACAGAGTTAATGTTTCGGGTCCGGTGACCCTTCCTCAGAACTTGAGTCACTGGACCCGAAACGTTAACTCTGTTT